>VZQC01011619.1:2187592-2199256 GCA_009823505.1 Rhizomys pruinosus
TGGAGTTTCAGACGGTTCTTGGCCACCATGTGGGTGCTGGGGATTGAACCCAGGTCCTCTGTAAGAGCGGTCGGCATTCTTAACCACTAGGCCATCTCTCCAGCCCCACTAAACTTTATTTTTAAAAGAATTGGTGGACAATTTCTCACCCAAATCTCATTATCTCCTCTCATTTATGTCTGGAGAAAAATATTCTGAACATCCAGACATTTTAGTGTATAAATATAATTTAATCACATGACAATATGTGTTATGGGTAAGCTGTAAAGCCAATGCACGGATATGCATAGCCAAACACCCTTCCAGAAGGTCCAAGATCTTGACCAGAGCCCTGTTTAAGTCAAACTGCCTGCCTTCTTCATCTCTACCAGGATGCTTCTGAGCAATTGTGAGCACTTAGGAGGTCACCTAACGGTGAAAAGCTGTTTACTGAGTAACAAGCTCCTCAAGGGCACAGCTGGGTGCTGCAAGATTTCCATTTAACAGACCCTAAGCTAGGGCACCACATATGGCAGTTATAAAAGAAGCTTGTTTACAGAATACTATTAAAATGTGTTTGCTTCCGTTTCTGAAGGACTGCTAAGACAGTAGTATCTCCATGGAGCAGATGGGGTGGCCATTAAGTGTCTCTTCTGGAGGCAGCTTGGAGGGCTGTGGCATGTCCGCGGGTTCAGCTTTGCAGTGCTGGCTCTTCTCACCACCTAAGCCATGAGGGCAACATCCCTCTTCAGAATCTCCAGTTCATCTCCAACTGCATTCTCCTCTTTATAACCGTGAACGTACTCATCACTCTTTAAAATGATCTTGGGGCTGGGGAGATGGTTCAGTGGTTAAAAGCATGCCCTGCTCTTACAGAGTACCTGAGTTCAGTTCCCACAACCACCTGTAACTCCAATTCCAGGGAATCTAGCACCTTCTGGCCTTTAGGGGCACCTGCACTCATAGGCACACACCCAGACACACAAGCATAACACAATTTTAATAATAACAACAAAATCTGAAATTGGTCTTGTTCCTTTGGTATTTGTTCTCTACCTCCCCACTGATGTTAAGTTTCTTTTTTTTATTTTATTTATTTTTGTATGTGTATGAATGTACTGTCTGCATGCAGGTTTGTGCACCCGTGCCATGCAATGTCGCGGAGGTCAGAAGAGGGTCTCGGATTCCCCTGGAACTGGAGTTCTCCTGGAATTGGAGTTACAAACGGTTCTTAGCCGCCATGTGGGTGCTGGAGATCGAACCCGGGTCCTCTGCAAGAGCAGTCGGCACTCTTAACCGCTAGGCCATCTCTCCAGCCCAAATTTCAACATCGTCTGTGACTGCATATCTGAGACCTAGAATAAGATCCAGAACATGGGAGAAACAATAAATGCAGTTCCAGTCTTTCACAGAGGAACCAGGAGCAGACTGTTCAAGGGGCCTCGAGTCCTCACCCATGGAATCTGAGTATGTGCAGCCATTGCCAAAGTCCATTTTTCAATGAAAGACCACCATCCTTCAAGGTATTAATATCACTGTCTTGTATTAATTATTAATCTTTGTGTAGTTTTACTTTTCATAAATTCATAGTGGCTTTAAGGTATTAAACTATATTGAAATATTTTATATTACCTAATAGCTCATATATTAAAAATAGCTTAAGCACAATCAATATTAACATACTAAATGTATTTAAGACTTTCATTTTAATAAGTTGAAATTGTTGGCAAAAATAAGTCATTATTGACTTTTTAATGTAATAGATATTCTCAGCCTAATCATTCTGGTATCTTTTGATATCTAGCAAATCTCCCACTACTGACTGATTCTCAGTCTGTAAATATTTTTTTTCTATTACTTCTTTATTTTTTTCATTTTTTTAACAATAAGTAATAATTTATGAGTACAAGCATCCTTCATGTAAAACCAATTTGCAAGGAGTTGTGCCCAAACTCATACAGCCCAAGGGTCCCACCATCCAGCTGGGGGGGCTTATATGTTCAATCAAGTTGATCGAATAAGTGTCCAGACTATATTGTTGTAGTTCACCCCAAACACAGCCCTTACATTCTACCATGCCCCCTCTTCCGCAGATTGTTCCCTAGGCTTAGAAAAGGGGCACAGGTGGACGAGAAGCAAAACAGTCTACTTTCTCTGGAGCTGTTGTTTTGGACTCTGTTCAATTCTGGCTGTTTCCTTTCATGGGCTGACAGTTTGTCCAGGAATAACCTTTCAATCCTACTAATGCACAAACAATTAGATATACAGGCATTTAAACAGTACTAATTGTTATGGTAGGTTACTTTGGTATAGACACAGATGTTTGGATGGTATGTTAATCCATGAATTATGTTTTTTCTGTAAAATATGACAGGGTCTTACTGTGGCTTATAACATCTCCTAACACTAGAAGATGTAAGCTTGTGGCATCAACCATGGGTTATTCCTCCAAGGAGAGAGCTAATAGCCAATTAGATTTGGGATATACAGGCATATGGCTGCCACTGATGCACAGTGTTTCCAGGCAGGTGAGGTGTAGCTGGTGCTGACAGAGGAGTCTTGCTTGACTCAAGGAGACCTATATTTGCTTTATTGGTTTAGCGGCTTTTGGTAACACTCTCTGGTATTCCAGAGACCAACTGTACACTTGCAAGTGCGGTCTCAATACATCTTTCCCATGCTTACATCAGGTCTTCGACAGCAGGGCCTTATTGCCTCTCTTCTTGCAGGTATCCCAGTTTATAGGTGAGAAGCTTTTACCTTTTGGGGGGGGGGGCTTGGATCCTCTGGCCAACATCTCCTTGATAGAATAATCCATTGCTGATATCAGAGCTCTCCTTTATAAATATATTCTTAAGTGTCATAGCTTAAGGAGACTTTAAGTATATATTGGTTCTGAATAGAGAATAATCCTTTTCACAGTTTCCATGTCTATTAGCAATTAAAAAAGGCAGTTTTTACCATTATATAAGAGATTAACTCTATAACAGTTGGCTCCTATTTACAGTTTAGAGAATGACCATCATCAATCACTATTAATTTCTCCTTGTTTTAATGAGTGGGGGGAGGTAAGAAAGTCTCTTGTAGTTAAAAACTTTGCGGCCACCTAGAAGGTAAGTTTTAGTAGGACACTTATTAAATAGTTTTCTTACAATAGGATCCACAGAGGGCTTTATGTCTCTTGTGCCAGTCTGAGGCTTTTCATTCTTTCCAATGTTCAGACTGGACCAACACTTTCTGCTGGTCACTCTACTGGTACATCCTACACAATGCAAAACGATCTTTTTTCTTTCTCAGCCATTAAAGTTGGTGATATTTTGACCTGTTTTGGAACATACACCTTTTCCCATAGTTTTTACGTTTGTAAGATCTTGAATTGCAAAGTTTTTGACAAAAGTTTCATATACTATCTGTACCTCCCGTTTTTATTTTAGGTGTTTGTTTTTTTTGACCCAGAGTCTCAAAAAGGAATTATTATTGCACATAACCTATAGGTGGAATCAAGGGTGCAGATTTCATAAAATTCACCCAAGCGGTTTGGGTGACTGAACCCAAATGCCCCTCAAACTGACCGAGGGATAGGAAAAATTGTGGTACATGTACACAATGAAGATCTATGCAGGCGGTGAAAGAAAGACAACATCATGAACTTTGCAAGTAAATAGATGGAGGGAGAAGATTTATTATATTAAGTGAAGTAACACAGTCCCAGAAAAACAAACGACAAATGGTATCTCTCATATGTGGATGCTAGTACCAATAACCCAGTTATAAATATTTCTTATGGAGAGGGATGCATAGTAAAAGAACAACAACAGAAAGACTGCATCAGAAAACTGACTAAAATGGTGAATCAGGAGGGGTGGGAGGGGTGGGAGAGGGTCACAGGTGTATATTCTATTAATGTATATTTAATTTACGTGAGTTCAACAAGCATCCAATTTTGCCCAGGCTGTCTACAGGTTACATGGTGTTTTAGGACTTAGTAAAAGTAAATATGTGTATATTAAACAACGTTGGTTTAAAGGTTCTGATAAAAACAATAATGCACCTGAGTTAATTGGAAATATAAATTGTTGTTGTCCACATTTGTTTTACTTAAAATCTGTATAACAATAACTTTGGGATTGGCACGTACAAATGTTCTCTATAATTTTTCTGCTGTACAATATCATCTTGTAGCATTCTCTTTTACCTGTAGGACGATTTAACTTAAAAAACTAAGTTTGCTTCCCAAGTTAACCACATACAGTCACTCAAAACAGCTTGGCTGAAGGGCTTTGATGAAATCTGTCTGTAAATATTTTATCATAAGCTGCTAAAATCCCTTTTGCAGAGTCCTATGACCAGCATTACTATCCATTGCTCTGTGTCATAGTGCTATATTCTGGGTCAAGGGATCCTGAAGAAACCACAGGACAAGCTGAACAAAGTTCAACAATAGAAAAGAGACTCCTAGATACACTGTAGCCACAGGGGCCTGAGTGCTGGAGGAACAGAGAGGCAAGGAGAGGTATAAACAGGAGTATATGGACAGATGCAAGGAACAGCAGAAAAGAAAAACATCCCTAGAGATGACTGGAAACGCCCTAAACAACCACAGACATCATTAAAAGTGAAACCTGGGGCTGGAGAGATGGCCTAGCGGTTAAGAGCACCGACCGCTCTTACAGAGGACCCGGGTTCGATCCCCAGCACCCACATGGTGGCCGAAAACCGTCTGAAACTCCAGTTCCAGGGGAATCTGACACCCTCTTCTGGCCTCCACGGCGTTGCACGACACGGGTGCACACACTTGCATGCAAACAGTACATTCATACACATACAGAAATAAATAAATAATTTAAAATAAATAAATAAATAAATAAAAGTGAAACCTATACCCAGCCCCATTTAACTATCATAAACACTAATGCCAGGATCAAGATGGCACACTGATAAACTAAGAGCTTTGGGGTTGATAATAATAACCATTAGTAGAACAAAACTGAAGAGCTATTATTTTAGCCATGAGGTAATACCTAGACATTTCTGGAATGTTTTATATAAAATTAGAACCATGTGAAGTGAGGTGACCCTGCTCAACATTAGGGACCATTTCCATTTGTCAGCAGATGCAAGGGGTCTGTAAGGGATGGAGAGGCCAACAAGACGCCAAGGACTGGCAAGTGAGAGGTCTTCCTGCACTAGCATTAGAGCTTGGAGTCCATTTTTACCAACAGTAATCAGCTTTCTGCTTTCCAGAGATCATTTTTGCCTAGAGTTAACCTGTAGATAATCAGGATTAAGGCTTTCCAGCTTCTTTATCTAACTCACCCCCACGTGTTTGAGCAGGCTTAAAAATATCACAGTGCTTTGCTGTCTTCTCCCTTTGATGGGTAAGGAAAGCCGCCAAGTGGAGCCGAACCTCCAGACTCCCCAACTCTGTCTCGTAGATGACTAGTGACTAGTGGGGAAACTGAAAATACACTGAAATATGATGTCTATTTACTTATGCTTAGAGGGCGGGGCTACGGAGATGTGGTCTTATGCTGTAGCCCAGACCGGCCTACAGCACGTGATCTTCCTGCCTCAGTTTCCTGTGTGCTGGGATGATCCCAGGAGCTCACGACATCACATCCAGCTAATATTTGTTCACGTGAGTTAAAACCTTGAGTTCTCTGAAAACTTCCAGACATCACCGTGCTTTAGTTGTTTTCCTTGTTGCTGTTACAAAATACCTGACAAACCACCTTAATAAAAGAAAAGCTTCTTTTTTGGTTCACAGTTGGAGGGTGCAGTCCGTCGTGGTGGCAGGCAGCTGGAGTCTGATGCAGCTGGTCGTGTTGTGTCCAGTCAGAAAGGAGCAAGGGATGAACAACGGTGCTGACTCCCCTTTGTATCCAGGCCTCAGCCCGTGGAATGGTGCTGCTGACCACGTTCCCGCCAACAGTTAACCCAATCTAGAAACATTCTTACAGACATGCCAAGAGTTGTGTTTCCATTGTGATACAGTCAAGCTGACAATGGAGACTAACCACCCCCCATGAGCAGGGGAGGAGGAATAAGGAGGAGAAAGCTAGCTGGCTCTGGAGATTCAGGGCCTCTGGGAAGGGATCTGGAGGATGAGCTGGGCGGGGTAGGCAAGGTGGAGCTTCTGGGCAGGTTCAAGGTTACTCATTGCATGTCCTATGATGTAACTCCATTTTCAATATGTCACTGGAGATTTACATTATACTCAAAGGATGTGAAGCAAATGAAGGGATCCTTCCTCCCATGCTTTGGTCCTGACCTAGACAACAAAGCAAGATTTGAAGGACTTAGATAGCAAGTGAAAAGGTACATAGGACGAGACAGCACCAGAGGAGACTCGCCCCTGTGAATGGCAAGTCCATTGGAAGCGCAAAGGCTGACCAGACATGGAAGTCCACCCCCCAACGTACTCACCAGAAGGACCAATGGACTGTACTGACCTCCACAGCAGCCTTTCCGCTAGACTCCAGGGTTTCTCCCAGGCTTCAAGGCAGTGACCATGGAGAGCTGCGCCTCTGCTGCCACCTCTGCTGTCGCACTCAGCCCTGCCATTATATTTCCCAGAGGAAATAAACAGCCCTAAAATATGAATATCTCTGAAATTATATGTGAGTCATTGTTTTTCTTGGTTTTGTGTGTGTGTATTTCCCAAATATGCCATAGCAAAGGCATCACACATACGACTGCAGTAATAAACATTTGGTTTCCCTGGGTTCTTGGCAGAGAGCTCTGAAAATACTTGGAATCTCCTGCAAAAAAAATTTTGTTATTCATAATTGTCCTTCTTTTTAATTTTTATCTATTGTTTTTATTCTATGTGTATGAGTGTATTGCCTGAATGTGTGTAAGTGCATCCATGTTGTGCACAATGCCCGCAGAGGTCAGAAGGTGTTGGATCCCCTGGAACTGGAGTTACAGATGGTTGTTACCTGCTGTGTGGGTGCTGGGAATTAAAACTGGGTCCTTTGTAAGAGTAGCCAGTGCTCTTAACCACTGAGCCCCTGTGATCACATCTGAGTTCATTCCACTTTAAAAGGATCTTTTTTCATTTTTTAGTTTACTGTAAGTATATGAATATTTTTCCTGCATGTATATGTGCACCATATGTGCAGAAGAAAGAAGAAGGCGTCTGATCCTCTGGAACTGGAGTTACAGATAGTGGTGAGCCAAGACATCGGTGCTGGGAACCCAACACATTGGTGCTGGGAAACTAACCTGGGTCCATTGCAAGAGCAGCAAGGGCTCTTAACAGCTGAGCCATCTCTCCAGCCACCAAATTTATCTTACCAGAGCCTCAAGCCACACAGGTGATCGGCACCAGAAAGACAACGGCTTTTTCAGCTGAAGTTTCCAATCTCTACCCAGACTGCTCCACACAGGATGCGGGTGGAAGCGATGCAGAGAGAAATCTTCATGAAGACTGTGGAATGACAAGACCTGATCAGCTTGGCACTGATGACCACATGGAGAGGGAAAGTGGCTTGTCCTGGAAGGGCATGGAAGCCCCCCTCCACCATGTTCCTAATTTTCATTGTGCTTTCCCATCAGTTGTGATCTTCCTAATTATCCAGGAAATATAAGTGTTCCGTGAGTTTCGTGAGTCACTCCAGCAAATCAGCATTCACAAGAGGGAGCTAGGATAAATCATGAGAAACCTCAATCCAGAACCTGACAATCAGCAATACCAGAGTCTGGGCTTACAGTTAGCGCAGTCTCCTGGGACTGAGTGTTTTAACCTGTGACATCAATGCTAACTCCAGGTAATGTCGGAGTGGGCTAAATGAAAGTGTACTCAGCTGGTGTCTGGGGAGACGGAGATACATTTGGGTGGAAAAACAACACATGTCTGATGTCAGATGAGTTGTGTTATTTCCCAGTGGTTAATGTCCCTTGACATGCATATGTTATTTTAAAAGACAGCCAGCAAGTCATCTAATTATCCTGTGTTTCAACAATTGCTCCTTTGCAATTGCTTGTAGGATCAGTGTCTCTGGATAGTCCTAAAAAATGAAATAAACGATTGACATTAGTAATTTGGAAGTCAGCCTTCTTCCAAAATGTGACTCTAGACTGAACTGTCTATGACTGCCTCTTCCTAATCTTTTTATTTGTTTGTTGTTACGGTTGTTGTTTGAGGCAAGATCTCACTTTGTAGCCCAGGCTCACCTAGAAGTCACCATATAGTCCATGGTATACTTGACTTCCTGGCGAGCTCCCATCCAAAATCCCAAATGCCTCTCAAGTGATGAGATTACAGGTGTGAGCCCCTGTATTCCGCTTTTCTTAAACTCTTTAATAAGGGAAACATACTTTCTCAGCTTCCTCCCTTCCAACCTCCTCACAGGATCTATCAAACACCACTCCCTCTGCCCAATACAGGCTCTGCTACACAACATGTTTGTCCCATACTCTCAAGCCACCTCTGCCTCTGCTGCTCGAAAGCCCCCACACTCCTTTCTCCCCGTGGCCTTCATCTACAGGCCCTTCCTTTAAGGTCTAGCTCCAGCGTCTCCTCCTCCTGTGAACTCTTCCTGCTAGGCGCAGTCCTTGCCCTACTCACTGCTTCATCTGTAGATGACTTTGACTTTATCTGTAGCTGCTTGTCTGTGCTCTAATCCCTTCTCATCATTACGCACAGTTTATCCCTCTATTGTATACTGTAAAGTTATAGGCTGAGTGTCCTTCATCCAAAATGCTTGGGGCCAGGAGCATTTCCAGATGTTAGGATATTTGAATATGCATGAGATACCTTGAGGATAGAACCTAAGTCTAAACAGGAGATTCCAAGAGATTCATTATGTCTCATATCCACCCTTTTATTTTTATTTTTTCTTTGTCTCTTTAAGACATGGTCTCCCTGTAGCCCTAGCTGGTCTGGAACTTGTTATGTAGACCAGGCTGGCCTTGAACTCATAGAGATCCACCTGCCTCTGCCTCTTGAGTGCTGGGATTAAAGGAGTGTGCCACCATGCCCAACCCTCATATGCACCTTTTACATATAAGCTGAAAGTGATTTATATACAACTTTTCATCATTTGGCCATGAAACAAAATGTCACAGTACGGCATATTCTCTTCTTGCGTTGTGTTGTGCTCAGAAGTTCAGATTTGGAGGCATTTGGGATTTTGGATGTTCAACTTAGGGATGTTCGACTTGTACTATTTTGATGCTACTGTTATAATGGATAAATTACTATGCCAGGCCCTGCCCACTGGTCCACAGAGTCAGTTCTTCTGATCCCCAGAATTCATCCTTTTCCAATTTCTATTTAAATTTCATGGGAAGAGCTTTAAGAAAAATGATAAAACTGATAACCAATAGAGATAACTTATGATGTGTTTACTTATGATTTATGGAATAAATTATAGTATTGGGCATTGAGGTGGTATACCTAATTTATATAATAAAATATATGGAAAATTTGTTCTGGGGGCTGGAGAAATGGCTCAGCAGTTAAGAGCACTGGCTGTTCTTCCAGAGGACACAGGTTTGATTCCCAGCACCCACATGGTGGCTAACAGCTAGCTGTCGGTAACTCCAGTTCCAGGGGATCTGACATCCTCTTCTAGCCTCCCTGGGCATTGCATACATGCAATACAGGTACATCTATCTGTGAAGGCAAAAAACTCATACACATAAAATAAAAATAAGTAAACTTTTTAATTAAAGAATAGTGTAAAGAAGAAATTTGTTCTGTGAGACATTCATTGGTGACGTGCACATCCATAAACATGTCCAGTGGTCCTGCAGTTTTCCCTCCTGTCACACTGCCCGGCATCTGACACTTGCCCTGGCACCCCCTGAGGGTTCATGCATGCACTGCTTTGCCAGCCAGGCTAGCCACGGGACCCTTCTTTATGCTGCAATTTCTTTTTCTTTTTCTTTCTTTTTCTTTTTCTTTCTTTCGGTCTTTTTGAGACAGGGTCTCAAAAAGGTCTACTCCTATGTAGATCAGGCTGGCCTTGAACTCAACGAGATCTGCTTGCCTCTGCCTCTGCCTCCCAAGTGCTGGGATTAAAGGTGTGCACCACCATGCCCGGCTTTATGTGCCAATTTCTATTTCAAGGAACTCTTTCTGGCCAACACTTGTGTGCCCTGGTCTCGAGTCTTGCTTCAGTCTTCAGCAGGAACTATTTCTTTTCTGACCCTGACTTCATCATCTCCAGCCTGCCTTCTGGGTGTGTGAAGCGTCTCCACTCTTTGATTTCATGTATCACGTTTTCCATCCTTACGAGACGTGCATCACAACTGGAGTCATCCATAACCTCTTTTTCTGTTTTCTGTTTGAACTCCAGTTCAGAGAGGCAGCCTAGTATGTTCCTGAGAATTGTGGGCTGAAGAGTCTCACAGCCCAGCTTTCATTTACAGCTGTCTAACTTGCCAGCTGTGTAAACCGGAGTACTTTCTTAAACTGCAGTTTCTCTAGTTATAATGGAGGAATAATTATATCTCATAAGATTTTGCAAGAAGTTAGTATTAATACATGTAAGCTGGTTTGTTAGTCTGTTTTCTGTTACTAGTAACACTTCTGGAGGGCCTCAGATGGTGATGCCCTTCATGCTGGTCCCTAGGCAGCTCAGGAATCAGATGGCAAGGAAGAGAGAGAGAGAGAGAGAGAGAGAGAGAGAGAGAGAGAGAGAGAGAGATGAATTTCCTTTTCTTATATTCTAATCAAGACACCAGGATTCACTCATGAAGATTCACTCATGAGGACTTAATCCTGGTGACCTCAGGCAATTCCCACATCTCCCTCAGGTCCGTCTGTAAGCACCATGGTCAGATTATTAAATTCCTATACTCAGTACCTAACAGTAGGGATCAAATGTCAATACATGGAGTCTTGAGGGATATTCAGACCATATGTAATCCACAGTAAGCTCTTATACAGAATCTGACCTGTAGTGTCAGCTATCTGTATGAATTTATAACACAATTCTCATTTCTAGTTTTTTGTCTCTATAGTTATAACTTCAATATTTTGAAGACTCAGATCAATAATAAAACACCAGGAAATCTGACCCTTTTTTGTTTAGGGGGTTTTATTGAAACATGGTCTTACTCTGTGGCCCAGGCTGGCTTAGAACTCACTACGTAGTCAAGGATGGCCTGGCTCATAAGTGCTGGGAAAGCAAAGACTATCACGCCTAACAGAAGTCTGACTCTTATAAAAGCTACTTGAGTCAGGTGTGGTGGCACATGCCTTTAATCCTAGTACTTGGGAGGAAGAGGCAGGTGGATCTTTGTGAGTTCAAGGCCAGCCTGGTCTACAGAACAAGTTCCAGGACAGCTGGGGCTAGAGGGAGACCCTGTCTTGAAAAGACAAAAAAAAAAAAAAACTATTATTTGAGGCTGGAGAGATGGCCTAGCAGTTAAGAGTGCCTACTGCTCTTGCACAGGACCGGGGTTCGATCCCCAGCACCCACATGGTGGCTGAAAACCGTCTTTAATTCCTTCAGGGGAAATCCGATGCCCTATTCTGGACCTCGTGGAATTTGCATGACCAGGGTGCACAAACCTGCATGCAGGACAGTACATCTCATACACATACAAACCAATAAATAAAATCTAAAAAAACTATTATTAAGCCGGGCATGGTGGCTTAAATGCCATGGCCTTTAATCTAGCACTCAGAGGCAGAGGCAGGTTGGATATTTGTGAGTTCAAGGCACCCTG
>VZQC01011619.1:2199681-2272327 GCA_009823505.1 Rhizomys pruinosus
GATGGTGGGACCCATGAGCTGTGTGGGTTTGGGCACAACTGCTTGCAAATTGGTTTTACATGAAGGATGCTTGTACTCACAAATTATCACCTATTGTTAAAAAAAAATGAAAACAAAACAAAACAAAAAAGCAGAGAAAGATGCAGAAAACTTACGGCAGAATGCACGATCTGCGATGGGTAGGGGTGAGGTGGGGGGGAAGGGAAGGGGATATATGCCTGAACTGAATTGGAAAATGATGTATGAAATACACAAAGCATCAATAAAAATAAAAAAAGATTTAAAAAAAAATAAATAAATAAACTAAAAAATTTTAAATCTTTCTATGCTTTTTAGGGAAAAAGAGAGAGAGAAAAGAACACACTAACTGAGTTGGGCATGAAGAGAAATCCCTGGGCCGAGAGGTACCTCGAAGAACTACATCCACTTAATCTGTCAAGAGTCAAATAGTTAAGTATTTAGGCTTTGCATAGCATCAGGCTTCAGGATGCAAAGGAATGGGCAGGACTGGGCCTGCTGGAACCTGCTTTACAAAAGCAGGGTTTCCACTGCATTTCCCCTGCAGGCCTCTGCTCTGCCTCCCCAGCCAGCCTGTGGTTAGAACAGCAACTCTAGGGGTCAACAGAAATGAAGGAAACCTGCAATTAACTAGAAACATGGCCAAGAACCAGGGCACTGTGCTGCTACACTGTGTTAGGCCAGGGCACTGTCCTGTTACACTGTGTTAGACCAGGGCACTGTACTTCTACACTGTGATAGACCAGAAGCACAAATACATAAACTAATAAGTTCCCATCATTGTTCAAGCCAGGGTGGGATGGGTTTTCTTGTCATATATAAGCAGAAGTCTTCTGTTGAGACAACGTGATTATGACTATATTAAACACACCAATCAACACTTTATGGTGGATGTGGTTATTGTTCAGTTTGTACTTTGTGTCTAGTTAAAACTTTTGCTGACGTATTCAGAAAAAGAGACTTAACAACCTAAGCCCATTCTAAAATGAATTCACAGCCATTCATCTAAAAACGTCTAGGACATTTTAGCCATTTCCAAAGTGCCTGAGGACATCATCTTTTAAGTATCTATTTTTCCTATTTTAAAGCTGTCCTGTATCTTGGTTATATTGCCTCTGACTCTTTATGATTTTACATAATAAAAGCAAATTTTCCCATCAGTCTACAACCCTGCAAAGGTCTGACTCAGGGAGGACTGCGAGGAAAAGCAAGAGGCCTATACAACCTTCAGAAATGAACTTCTTCTTGTAGGGTTTCTGCAATGTCTTGCAGTCAGACTTACACAGAAATATGTGAGAGGCTGTGGTCACCATTGAGAACAAATAGGACAGTATGGACAGAGAGAAATGTGTCTCAAGTCCACCTAAAGATTTGCATATGAGTGTATGTGTGTGCATGTGTATGTGTGTATGTGGCATATGTGATATATGTATACATGTGTGTGCCCATACATACTTCCAGAGGCCATTGGTTGACCTCAGATGTTTTCCTCAGTCTTTCTCTACATTTTAAATTGTATTTATTTATTTACTTATTTATTTTTAGTTTATGTGTATGAATGTTTTCCCTACATGTATGTATGTGCACCTATGCATGCAACTTGCTAGCCATTATGTAGGTGCTAGGATTTGAACCCAGGTCTTCTGCAAAAGCAGAGATGACAGCACGTGGGATGTGGAGGCAGAAGGATTGAGAGTTCATTATCACTCTCAGCTACACAGAGAGTTCCAGGACAGTCTGGACTATATAAGGCCCTGTCTTTAAAAACTGATACAACCCCCAAAAAAGAATCCCAAATGCAGGAAAGTGTAGTCTGTCAAGAAGAGTTGTTCCTTTGTTTTCTTTAAGAATTTGTTTGAGGGGCTGGAGAGATAGCCTAGTGTTTAAGAGCACCGACGCTCTTGCAGAGGACCCGGGTTCAATCCCCAGCACCCACATGGCGGCTAAGAACCGTCTGTAACTCCAATTCCAGGAGAACTCCAGTTCCAGGGGAATCTGAGACCCTCTTCTGACCTCCGCGGCATTGCACGACACGGGTGCACAGACCTGCATGCAAACAATACATTCATACACATACAAAAATAAATAATAAAAAAAAAATTTAAAAAAAAAAGAATTTGTTTGAATTTTTCTATTTGTTTTGGCATTTGAAGTTCTTTTGGGAGGTTGTATCAGTTAACTCTGTGCTCCATTTTTTCAGGATCAGTTTGATTATTCTTAGTTTTTTGTGATTCCATATGAATTATAATTCCATATGAATTATTTTTGATTTCTATACAAAAATGTCTTCGAGTTGTTGATAGACTTGCACTGTGTCTGTAGATCATCATGGACATTTAGATAATAATCAAATTTCCAACCCATGAACATGAGATGTCTCTCCAATTGTCTCTTCTTTTTTGTTGTTGTTTTAATTTTATTTATTTATTTATTTATTATTTATTTATTTATTTATTTATTTTATTTATTTGAATGTACCATCTGCATGTAGGTCTGTGCACCCATGTCGTGCAATGCCACAGAGGTCAGAAGAGGGCGTCAGATTCTCCTGGGCCTGGAGTCACAGCTGGCGGTTCCCAGCCTCCATGTGGGTGCCGGGGATCGAACGCAGGTCCTCTGCAAGAGCACTCGGTACTCTTAACTGTTAGGCCATCTCTCCAGTCCCCAACTGTGTCTTCTTTAATTTAATTCAAGTCAATTCAATTTTCAGATGGAGATCAAACCTCGGACATTGTACAGGCTAGATGAAGGTTCTGCCCCTGAGCTACATCCCCAACCCTTTTCCTTTCTTTGTTAGCGTTTTATAACTTTCAATGTATTCTTGAGTGCATCTTTGTGCTGTTGTACATGGAATGTTTTCCTAATTTCCTTTTTAGATAATTCATTTTTAGTTACATTTTGCTTTTGTGTCTTGCACCTCTGATGAATTTATTTATTAGTTTTAGTAGGTTTTGGTGTCTTTAGGCTTTGGTGCATTTGGATACAGAGATGGGTTCATCTCTTCCTTTCCCATGTGTAGGTTTCTTCTCTTCCTTGCTAAGCCACTCTGGATGGGACTTTAGTGCAGTGGACACAGTGGGCATGCTCACCTTAATCTCAAGCTGAGAAGAAAGTTTCCAGCTTTATACCGTTGTGCATGGTGTTAGCTGTGAGTTTTTGGTACATGGCCTTCATTCTATTGACATACTTTCTATTCCCAGTTGTTGAGATTTTTATCATAAAAAGATGCTGAATTTGGTCAAATGCGTTTTCTCTGTCTGCTGGGGGAATCATGCAGTCTAGTTTTTAACTCTTTAATCTGGTTTGTGGTCACATTCATTGATTAGCCTGTCTTCACAGGGACGAATCTTACACTGTCATGTTGTCATATTTTCAGTGGGTTTCTGGAGTTGGTATTTTTTTGAGGGACATTTTTAGTTTTTAATGTGTTTAAGTGTTTTGCCTACATATATGTAAGTGCATCCATGTATGTAATGTCCTTGGAGGCCAGCTGGCCTGGCACTCCACAAGTGGACCAGGCTAGCCTTGATCTCACAAGTGCTGGGATTAAAGATGTGGACCAGCATGCTCGGCTACCAGTGAGTTTTATGCTGCTAAATGTTTTCATATTACTTCCTAAATTCCTTTTATTTCTTTTTTTTTCCTTAATTCTTATTGAGCTTTTGTGTATTTCATACAACATTTCTTATTCAAATTTAGGCCCGTTTCCTCATACATGTGATCCCCCCCACACACACACCAGAACTCTTGCATTCTGCCATACATATTAAGTCCAGTCTTGCATCTTTTTCTCAGGCTTTTTTTAAAAACTTTTTTGATGCAGCAGTTTACTGTTTTGGCTGGTTCTTTGAACAACTCTTGTTTTTGTTGTTCCCTTTAACTTTATATCAGTCCAAAATATGCATATATATACTCGACTCATATACCAAAATTACAAAGTCTGAAAATAAACTATAGGTCAATTCCAAAACACGTTTAGGGATTACGTTTTAGTAGAAAAGTTGCATGGAGGTAAGAAGAACTATAACTTCATATTCATAAGTTACATAGTAAGTTGATATATGTTTTAATGTACTTTTTGTTTTAATGTACTTTTAAAAAAGATTTATTCCTGGGGGCTGGAGAGATGGCCTAGCGGTTAAGAGCGCCGACCGCTCTTACAGAGGACCCGGGTTCGATCCCCAGCACCCACATGGCGGCCAAGAACCGTCTGAAACTCCAATTCCAGGAGAACTCCAGTTCCAGGGGAATCCGACACCCTCTTCTGACCTCCGCGGCGTTGCACAACACGGGTGCACAGACTTGCATGAAGACAGTACATTTATACACATATGGAAATAAATAAAATTAAAAAAAAAAGATTTATTCCTTCTCAAATATCTTAAAACTGAGGAAAATAAAGACATAAACTTCAAGCTATATCCATAGTAATATCAGTCAATCTGGTGTTATTTTTACTACCAAATTGCCCACTTTGACTTACAACTAAGAATTTGGCACTAGGATCCACAAATGAGGGATACCATAGTCTTGTTTTTCTGAGACTGTGTGATTTCACTTAGCATAACATCTTCTAGCTCCATCCATTTACCTGAAAAATTCATGATATTGTCTTTCTTTACTGCTGCATAGAACTCAGTAGTGGAAATGTACCACATTTTCATTATCCACTCATCAGCTGTGGGACACTTGGGTGGATTCCAGGTCTTCGCTATTGTGAAAAGAGCTGAAATAAACATGGTTGTGCATGACACAAAGATGGATCCTTTGGGTATACACCCAGGAGTGGTATGACTGGGTCAAATGGTAGGTTCATTTTTAGTCTTTTAAGAGTTCTCCACACTGCTTTCCATAGGGGTTGCACAAGTTTGCAATCCCACCAGCAATGAATGAATGTTCCCATTTCCCCACAACCTCTCTAGCATTTGGTATTATTTGTTTTCTTGATCATAGCCAGTCTTACCAGGGTAAGATGAAATCTTAAAGTGGTTATAATGTGCATTTCCTTAATTACTAACGACGTTGAACACTTTTTAAGATGTTTCTTAACCATCTTTCTTCTATTGAGAAGTCTCTATTCAGATCGTTAGCCCATCTTTTAATTGGGCCATTTGTTTTTTGGGGCCTCTGTTTTTTTGAGTAATTTATATACTCTGGACGTTACACCTTTGTCAGATGTGTCACTGGTGAAGATTTCCTCCCACTCTGTGGGCTTTCTCTTCACTTCTTTGATTGTTTCTTTTGCTGTACAGAGCTTTTTAGTTTAATCAGGTCCCACTCATTGATTGTTGACCTTATTTTCTGCACAACTACTGTCTGATTTAGAAAGGCTTTTCCTACACCTATATCTTGTAGGTTACTGCCAGTGTTTTCTTCTAACATTTTCAGACGTTCAGATTTCACATTGAGGTCTTTGATTCATTTAGAGTTGACTTTTGTACAAGGTGAAAGGTGGGATTTAGTTTCATTCTTCTACAAGTAGTGATCCAGTTTTGGCAGCACCATTTCCTGAAGATACTGTCTTTCCTCCATTGAGTATTATTGGCCCCTTTGTCAAATACCAGGTGGCTAAATTGCATGTACTCAAGTTTGGGTCTTTAATTATGATCCATTGACTATGGATCTATTTTGGTGTCAGTATCATGCTGGTTTTATGACTATAGCTCTGTAATGTATTTTGAAATCTAATATAGTAATCCCCCTTGAATTACTCTTTTTCTCAGTGTTGCTTTGGTTATCCAGGGTCTTTTGTTTTTCCATATGAATTTTAGGTGTTTTTTCCAATTCTATGAAGAAAGTCATGGGGATTTTGATTGGGATTGCATTGAATCTATGTATTACTTTGGGTAGGATGGTCATTTTTCACTATATTAACTATTCCAGTCCATGAGTATGGGAGTTCTTTTCGTCTTCTGGTGTCTTCCCCAATCTCCTTCTTCAAAGATTTAAAATGTTCATTGTAGAGATCTTTAGTGTCTTTGGTCATGTTTATTCTGAAATATTTTAATTTTTTTGATGCTAATGTGAATGGGATGGATTCCATGTATTCCTTCTCCAATTGTTTGTTATTGATTTTTGTAGATTAATTTTGTAACCTGCCACTTTACTGAAACTGTTAATCATTTCTAGGAGTTTTCTGGTAGAATTTTGGCATCCCTTAGGTATACTATCATGTCATCTGCAAAAAGGGATAGTTTGATCTCCTCTTTTCCAATTAGAGCTCCTTTAATTTGCTTCTCTTGTCTTATTGCTCTAGCAAGAGTTTCAAGCACTGTATTGAAAAGGAGTGGGGATAAGGGGCAGCTTTGCTGGGTTTCTGATTTTAGGGGGAATGCTTCTAGTTTTTCTCCATTTAGAATGATATTGGCTGTGGGTTTGTTGTATATAGCTTTAATTATGTTGAAGAATGTTCCCTTTAGTCCAATTCCTTCTAGAACTTTAAACATAAAGTCATGTTGAATTTTATCAAAGGCTTTTTCTGTATCAATTGAGATAACCATGTTTTGTCTTTGAGACTGTTTACATGATTTATAACATTTATTTATTTACATATGTTGAACTATCCCTGCATCTCTGAACTAACTAAATCCAATTTGATCATGGTGGTGTGCTTGTATGTGGTTTGCAAGTATTTTGTTGAGAATTTTTGCATCTATATTCATTAAGGATATGGGTCTGTAGTTTTCTTTTTTTGGTTGTATCTTTGCCTGGTTTTGGAATTAGAGTGTTGCTGGCTTCATACAACGAATTTGGTAGATTTCCTCTGTTTCTATCCTTTTGAATAACTTCAGTAATAATGGTCACAGGTCCTCTTTAAATGTCTGATAGAATTCTGCCGTCAATCCCTCTGGGTCTGGGCTTTATTTAGTTGGAAGGTTTTGTATTACTGCTTCAATTTCCTCGTATGTTATGGGTATGTTTAAGCTATTGATCTCTTCTTGGATAAGCTTTTGGTTATAGTATGAGTTCAGATATTCATCCATTTCTCTTAGGTTTTCAAATTTAGTAGAATACTAGTTTTTAAAGTATTCTTGTATAATGTTCTGGATCTTTTTGTTATCTGTTGTGATGTTTCCTCTTTCATCTCTAATTTTGTTGATCTGGGGTTGCTCTTTCTTTCTTTTGGTTAACTGGGTTAAAGGTCTATCTATCTTGTTTGTCCTTTCAAAGAACCAGCTCTTGGTTACAAAGAATCATTGATTCTTCGTATTGCTTTTTTTCTCTGCTTCTATTTCATTAATCTCTGCTCTGATTTTTGTTATTTCTTCTTGCCTGTTGGGTTTGGGATTCATTTGTTGTTGTCTCTCAAGTGTTTTTAGTTTCAGTGTTAGGTCATTTATTTGTGCTCTTTTTGTTTTTTCAATGTAGGCACTTAGATTTATAAATTTCTCTCTGAGGACTGCTTTTAAAGGATCCCATAGGTTTTATTGTATTGTATTGTCTTTTTCGTTTAATTCCAGGAATACTTTTATTTCTTTTTTTGTTTCTCCTTCGACCCAATCATTATTCAGTAGTGTGTTGTTTAATTTTTATGAGTTCCTACATTTACTAAAGCTTCTTCTGGTGCTGACATTAAGCTTTATTGCATTGTGATCTCATAGAATACATGGAATATTTCATTTTCATATTTTATGAGGTTTGTTCTGTGCCCCAGTATGTGGCCAATTTTTGAGAAAGTTCCATGGGGTGCTGAATAGAAGCATATTCTTTGGTGCTTGGCTGGAATATTTGGTAGATGTCTGTAAATTCCATTTGGTGTATTATATTGTTCAGATCAGATGTATTGCTGGATATTCTTTGTCTGGCTGACCTGTACAATGAACACAGTGGAGTATTGAAGTCCCCTACTACTGGTGTGTTTTGATTAATCTGTGCCTTAAAGTCTTGTAGAATTGTGTTTATGAAGTTCAGTTCACGAGAGTTTGGTGTGTATATGTTCATGATTATGATATCCTCTTGGTTAGTTCCTTCGATAAGAATGAAGTGACTCTCTTCATCTCTTCTGATTGATTCCTAGTATCACTTGCTTGTAATATTTTTACCACCCCTTCACCTTAAGATGATGCCTGTCCTTGAAGGTGAGATGAGTTTCTTGTAGATAACAAAAAGATGAATTTTGTTTCTTAATCCATTCTACTAGTCTGTGTCTTTAGATTGGGGAGTTCAGTCCATTAATATTTAAAGTTATTATTCAGAGATGTATATTGCTCTCCATCATTTTAGTTTCTGCTTGCGTTCTTGGTCTAGGTTTGTATTTCCACAGTTATGTCTTCATTAATTACATTATGTTGCCACTTGGGTGTAGCCGTTCCTTCTGCTCTTTGTATTGCTTCAAGTATTCTCTGAAAGGCTGGTTTTCTGGATATGGATTCTTTCAGCTTGTTTTATGTCATGAAAGATTTTTCTTTCTCCTTAAACTGTAAGAGGCATTTTTCCTGGGTAAAATATTCTGGGTTTGTATTTATAGTCATTTAGAACTGGGAATACTTTCGTTCAAGCTCTTCTGGCTTTCCTCATTTGCATTGAAAAGTCAGCTCTAATTCTGATGGGTTTTCCTTTATTTGTGACTTGTTGTTTTTCTCTTGCAGCTTTCAGTATTCTCTCTTTGTTTTGAGTATCTAGTGTTTTTACTATGATGTGGCATGGGGAATTTCTCTTCTGGTCCTTTCTACTTGGTGTTCTATGTGCTTCTTGTATTTGTATGGGTATGATTTTCCTTAATTTAGGGAAATTTTCTTCTATAATCCTGTTGAAAATGGTCAATACCATTTTCATGGGATTCTTCTCCTTCCTATATATCTATGATGTGGAGGTTTGGTCTTTTTAAAGCGTCTCATATTTCTTGATTACTCTATTCCTGTGTTTTTAAAAAAATTTCATACTTAACGGATAACTTTGTTCCTTGCCCTCGGAGGTCAACTAAGTCCCAGGGGACTATGCACGTGGGCATCTCTTGAAATGTCCTGCAAATGTGAGTCACCAGTCTTCCTGTGCAGGGAGGTCTTGGAGATCCACTAATGGGACTTCATCCAGTGTGCAGTCTATAAAGAGGCAAGTCTGCTCATGCTTCAAAAAGGGAAGCCTGGTCTAGGAAGACCTGACTTTGTCCTCGAGTAGATGGAATTGGTAAATGAAAAGCCAAAAGGAGCCAGGGGATCCCCACCCAAAAAAAAACCTGGAGTGACCCTTGAGGACCAGATCCTCAATTGACCTTGAGAAAACAAAAACCTGAGTTAATCTGGGCTAACTGTGTGGACTTAAACATCTAAAAGGAAAGTATAACCAGAAATAAATAATAAATAAGGCCTGCAAAATTGTACTTCAGGTATAAAACTTGAGATCCTAGTAAAAAGACAAAAAGTAGAGAAAAAAAAAAGCACTGTTGTTTTGCTCATCTTCAATTCTTACTGACAAGTGCAGCTACCTTGTGGCTGCCATTGCTTTTGTCAACCTTCAAAGACATGAGACACAGCCTTTCAACCTTCCAATATGGACTGAAGACTCATGTCTCTCCAAGAATCCTCCAAACTTTCAGTTCCAGATGGGGACTGCTAAGACATCCAACTTGTGGACTGCACAACTACTGGGGTTTCAGCCTCTTCAGAGTATAGACCACCATTGTTGTACTACCCAAATTGTATTACAGAGGCCAGTACATGAAGATCAAGACAGGATGTGGTGTTTACTGGACCTCATTTGGTGACCACAGGAAGGGAAGACCCCAGCGCGGAGCACAAGGGCAGGGCTGATTGTTGTTTGGGCTTGCCAAGGAGGAGCCTTCAAACACCTCCTTAAGAAAAACATGATATCTTTCAGCCTAATAAAGGGGGGGAGAAAAGAAATCATAAGCTGAAGATGCTAAAACCTATGGCATCGTAATCTTGATATATGTGTGGCATGCATATAGACATATTTTGGAGTAATGCAAATTGGAAGGAACAACAACAACAACTACAACAACAAAAGACTGGGTCAAAGAACTGACTGAAATGATGAACTTCTGCCCGAAATGGCAAACTTCTGATTCAAAAATTTAAAAGAGTCTGAGAAAAAGATGAAAAACAAGAATGCATGAGCTCTGGTGGGGTGGGGGGCAGGAAGGGGAAATGGGTCTGGATTTGATTGGGAAATGTTGTATGAAATGCACAAAGCTTCAATAAAAAATGTCAAAAATACTTTTTCATAATCTTTGCTTGAGCGGTCCAATTTTTCCATGCTATCTTCCAGTCTTGATATTACATTTTCTACTTCATTCATTCTGTTACTGAGGCTTTCTCCCATTGTTTCCAGATAGCCAGTTGAGTGTTCCATTTCCTTTTTCATTTCAGCCTGAGTTTTCTTCAGTGTTTCTATATCTTTTGTAAATTCATTTTGAGGTTTATCATTGTCTTCTTTTAGTTTATCCCTATCTTCTTTTAGTTCTTCGTAAGAAATGATAAAGGGGACTCAGCATAGAGATGAAAGGGTGGCAGGTGACAGGCTGGAGGTCCAGATGCCCTTCAGCTCCAGGCAGGTGAGAGAGGAGAGGCCCAGACAAGTCCTTGTGGTAACATTCTAGACTCCCTACCCACTGGTGGGGTTATCTGGGGCCCCTCCCTCTGCTCCAGGCTAGGCTTCCCTGTCCCTGGACCTAGATATGGATGTCTCAATCCAGCCCTGGAAAACTGGTAGGCAAACCCCACGTGGCATGGGGTGCGAGCCTGCCTGCTTGCTACCTGTCTTGGACCTCTGGAGGAGCTCCTGACTAGGGCAAGAACTAGCTGGTCTCTCTAGCACAAAATCAGAAGTGAAAATCTGAAGCCTAGGCCAACCAGCATTTCATACCTAATAAGATGACAAGGAAGGCATATGAAGAATACAAGCTAAGTCAGTCTTCAATTCAACAAACACTTGAGTTTCATAGCAGAATCACAAACAAAAGAAAACCACATGCCAAAATCACAACAACAAAAAAACATTAACATGAAAAACCCAAATAATAAGTCTCCGCTAAATACTACCAATCCTGTAGAAGACTCCTATAACAAGGACCCCTAGATGTAACCCAGGAAGCATATCTTAAAAAGATCATCATAAATATGATCAAAGAATTTAAGGAATTAGCACTAGCATCCACAGATGAGGGATACCATTCGTCGTTTGTTTTTCTGGGACTGTGTTACTTCACTCAGCATGATGTCCTCTAGCTCCAGCCATTTTCCTGCAAAGCTCGTGATGTCGTCTTTCTTTACTGCTGCATAGAACTCCATTGTGTAGATGTACCACATTTTCTCTATCCACTCGTCAGTTGAGGGGCATTTGGGTTGGTTCCAGCTCCTTGCTATTGTGAAGAGAGCTGCAATAAACATGGCTGTGCATGTATCTCTGCAGTAAGAACAGGTAGCAATCAAGCAGGCTTGCACCCCATGCCACGTGGGGTTTGCCTACCAGTTTTCCAGGGCTGGTTTGAGACATCCATATCTAGGTCCAGGGACCTGGAAGCCTAGCCTGGAGCAGAGGGAGGGGCCCCAGATAACCCCAGCTAGTGGGTAGGGAGTCTAGAATGTTACCACAAGGAGCTGCTGGGACTTGTCTGGGCCTCTCCTCTCTCACCTGCCTGGAGCTGAAAGGCATCTGGACCTCCAGCCTGTCACCTGCCACCCTTTCATCTCTATGCTGAGTCCCCTTTACCATTTCTTACAAAGGAAGTCAAATAGCCATGAGCTCCCCCAGCTTTTGTTTGTCCTTCCTTTCTGACCAATCTTTTAAGTGGGTAAAACATTCTTAGTTGGCTTTTTCCCTCTCTCTGTTATATATTTTGAGTGCATCTTTCCATACTCTCTGGGGCTGTAGGTGTTGTGTGGAGGAAGCCAAGGCTAGCTTACATGGACTCCTTATCTAAGATAAACTTCTATAAATATCTTCGTCTCTGACTTTTGACAGCTTAGTCATACTATGTCCTGCTGGGTTCTTTTGTCTGTTTTTGTTTCTTTTTTGACTTAGAGTCCAGCTACATTGCCTAGGCTGGCTTGGAGTCAGGATGCTCCTGCTTCAGCCTCCTGGGTAGCTGAGATTGTGGGTGTGTACCACCACACCTGACTCCTTGTTGAACAAACATTTAGGATCAAATTCTCTGAATAACTTTGAACTTCATGTATCTTGTTGGACATAGCTTTCCTTAGATTTGCGTTTTCAGGCCTTATTTCTTTCCTCTTTTGCTCCACCTTGTCTTCTTAAATTCCTATAATGCCGATATTAGCTCTCTGGACTTTGTGACTTTTAATTCCTTTTGTCTCCTCTCATGGGATATTTTGGGATATTTTCAAATCAAAGTTTATGGGTTCTGTTACCTGCTAGATCAAGTCTGCTGTTGATGGTTTTTATTACATGTTTTCATTTCAAATCCAGAATTTTTGTTTATTTTTAAAATTTTCTATCTCCTTATTGAACTTTGTATATGTTTTTCTAATTTCACTGAGTTGTCTATATGCTCTTGTAGCTTGCTGAGTATCCTTAGAATAATCATTTTGTATTCTTTGTTAGGCAAGCCACCACAGATATCTAATTCCTTGGGATTGGTTACTGGAATAAGATTTTACTTCTCTACTTATAAGACATTCTACTTTCGCTTTTTATTTCTTCATTTGCATTTGAAGAAGCAGTCACCTCTTCCAGCTTTTACTGACTTCAGGAGAGAAATGCTCTCACCAAACAGTTTCCCAGTAATGATTCTGCAGTTCTTTCTCAATCACTTCCTTATGGATATGACTCTTTCATACTTCTTCTCCCTCTTTGGAAGAGTTCCCCAAACCGTATACACTATTTTTATAAAGCCAAGATGAATGCTGGGTGCCTCTCAATTTTTTACCTCATGGTGCCCTGAGATACTCAGGTAAAGACAGCTGTGCACACTAGATGTTTACACTGACTGATGCTGTCTGCAGGTGTGTGTGAGATCAGGCAAATAGCCTGGGGGCAGGGCTGAGGTTAATTAAGGATCATTAATCTTCCCACAGGCCAGTTGGCAGGTGCACAGAGGTCAGTTATCAGGACCTTAGAGGTAAGTTGACTCCAGTGGTTCATCCCAGAGTTTCCTGCTGGAGCCTACAGAGCACTCAGGGGAGACCATGCGTCTCATCCCTGCTCCTGGCCGTTCCCAACCACTCAACCATTTAAACCATTTCCTAAGAATTCTTGGTAGGATAAGACGTGAGCCTGTTGTACATGTGCTCACGTACACTCTTCCTTTCCCTCATGGAAGAAATCACTGGTGGAGGTTGGATTTCTCAGCAATGAGCTGCGCCACCTCAAGGGAAAGGGTGATGTGAGAAGAGCGAAGCTGCTTTGACCTTTGTCAGTGCTTCAGGTTAGGGGCTGGTTTTCCCCACAATGTCCTTCAACTTCTCTGCTGAATTCATTCTCTCCCGCTCCAAGGTACTCCAGGCCCTGAGTAGTTAGCACAGTTCTTCTATAGAGGGATGATGGCTGAAAGATACTATTTCACCATCTTGCTGTCATTTCTGAATTAGGCATTTAAAGATCAGGCTTGTTGCTTGGCTGAAAACAGCATAGATGATTGTTGAAATAATTCAGACTCCTTAACTTTAATCTAGGAAAGTTGTTCAATGACATATGCAGCATGCTGGGGTGCCTCTGGTAAACCACTACAGGTAGTCTTTATTTGTCAAATTTGTATTGAGTCACATTGTGTCCCGTCCCAGGCACTGTGCTATCTACTGCTGATGCAGATAAGAGAAAAAAAAAGAATTTTTATTTCCCTCAGGCATTCAAGCATAACAGGTAACATAGGTACAAAGACATCAGTGGGCACTGGAACAGTCTATAAAAGGTAAACTACCATTTTCATTAGAAATCAGGAAAGGCAAAATGCAAAGCTGAGAGAACAGTTCTGGGGTCATATTGACAGGGCTGGAATATTAGCCAACGACTCAGAATCTTGGAGTACTAATTCCCTCATCTGAAAGTGATGACAAGACCCATTTTTTTATTTAAAAAAAATTTTTTTTATGTGTATGAATGTACTGTCTGCATGTAGGTCTGTGCACCGGTGTTGTGCAATGCCAAGGAGATCAGAAGAGGGTGTCAGATTCCCCTGGAACTAGAGTTCTCCTGGAATTGGAGTTACAGATGGTTCTCAGCCACCATGTGGGTCCTGGGGATTGAACCTGGGTCCTCTGCAAGAGCAGTCAGCGCTCTTAACCACTAGGCCATCTCTCCAGCCCCAAGACCCATTTTTAATACAGTTCTTCATACACTACACAATTTCCATCCTGAGGATATTTCCAGGTTCTCTTGCAGCTAGGAGGGACCATATAGCCCAGATTATGGGCCATAAAATGTGGGTGAAGTGCTGTGATGCTGACCAGAGGTTCCACCCTAGAACATCATGTGGGTCCTCTACATATACTGTCCCCTCTATGCAAAAGAGTGGGATGACTCAGCCATGCCATAAAGGATCTTAGATTCCAACATTCACAAGCTGCCTAATGGAGTTTCCCAGCCAGGTCCTGAATGAGGACATGAAACACACAGTCCCTCTGCAGCTCTAGAACTCCTTATTGCAGCAGTAAGCCTATCCTGGTTAATATACCATCTCAGGAGCTGCTGGGAGACAGGGGATAAAGTGTTCATGAAGTGTTCCCAATAACTAATGGCCATTGTTACCAACACCTCGATACAAAGAAGGGAACACATTGGCTAGCTAGGGCTTGAGTTCACTGAGTAAATACAAAGTGACAGGACTCATACTTAACAGGAGTAGTAGGAATTCTGTGGGGGGGGGGTGATGAAAGAGGGCAGTAAAGAAAGGAACTCAGCTAGGTGTTGAGGTGAATGCTGGTAATCCTAGCACTAGTCTGAGGTAGGAACTCAGTTCAAGGCCAGCCTGGTCTACATAACAAGACCCTATCTATGGCAAAGTTTTAACAAAAGGAAAGAAGGGAGGTTGGCAAGGTAGCTCAATGGGTAAAGTGTTTACCTGGCATGCACAAAACCCTGAGTTTGATTCCCAGCACGCCTTAAGCTGGACATGGTGGCATATACCTGTAGGTCTAGCACCCAGGAGGTAGAGATCCAAGAACCAGAAGTTCAATGTCATCCTCAATTATACAGTGAGTGCAGGGCCAGCCTGGGCTATGTGAGACCCTGTCTCAAAAGCGAAAAATGAATAGAAAATATAAAAGGAAGGAAGGAAAGAAAGGAAAGGTGGGAGTAGATGGCAGGAAGGAAGAGACTGGAATAGTGGAATGAAAGGTGTCCTCTGCCACCAAGCTGCTGCATCCAGCTGGGCGGCTGATCCCGCGGTGCCCGCTCACTGCTGCTCCAGGCTGGGCGGCTGAGCCCGCGGTGCCTGTTCACAGCTGCTCCCGGCTCAGTGATGTTTCCCTCCGGTTCATTCCAGATCCAGGTGGAGAAACACAAGTCCTGGCCTTTTCATTTGTTATAAGCTGAGAAAGCTCCTTCCGGGACACTTGTTTTTACTACTTGAAATGTGTTTCTTTTCGCACCTTCCGGTCACAGGAACTGTCTTAGCAAAGGAAGAAAGCAGAACGCTCCATAAAGGAGAGAGAGGCCAAATGAGCAAAGGACACGGTGCTCTTTGTGTCTTTGAGCTGTGAGGGAACAAAGGACTCTTCTCTTGTGCCCACTCTGAACAGCAGACATTCCGCTGGTCCCACCAGAGGCTATGCAATAATTTTCCTGAGGCAAAGCTAGCTGGCCCAGGATCTCCTCAGCACCATCATCAAACCAGTCCCAGAGGCTGCCTGGAGTAGGCAGCCTGGAACATAAAGCTAAAGTTTGCTTAGCCAGAAAGCAATTGTTCCTCAGCCCTTTAAACCATGTTCAGAGATTAGAAGGTGGTTAAGCTATAGGCTTTGTTTATGAGATGAAAAGAGACCATCCTCCCAACTGGAATGGACCCAATCACCCTTGTTTATTATGGCAGTCTTGCAAGGAAAAAAATGAGCCATACATTTTGGACAGAGCCAGTATTTGGTATCTCCATGTAAAAGTGCCACTTATGTCTAAAAAAATGGGAAGTAACTAAAAAAAAAAGGGGGGGAGGGATTAACACAAGAACCAGAAAAAGAAAATATGGATACATGTGAAATTGGCTAAAACTTTACAATGACATGTTCTTGCTCCAAAAATTCTTCTGTCTAAACGTTCTCTGCCACCCCTGGGGCACAATGCTCCCTGGCTGGTATGCACACAGTAAATATGCACACAGTAGGTATGTGGGAGCTTTACTTTCTGTGGCCTCACAAAGCTCCAAGTACAACCTACAAAGCAAGCTTCTAGGAGCCCAGTGGACAGAAATGAAAGCTCATTAGCCCCTCGCCTGCCCTTTTCTCCTGGAAACGAACTCACGTTTACTTATGTACATCTGTAAATCAAAACCTACTTGTCTATGGCTTTCCTGAAGTCAGAAAAAAAGAAAAACAAAAAACAAAAAAAAAAAAACAGGCTAGCTTGGCTTAGATGAGGGTGAGCACACAACGATCTATTCATGCCTTTGGGCTTCCAGAGGATCCCATAGTCCAACCAAGGTCATGAACATAGCCTGAGTTTTAAAAGTACATTTCACAACTGCTGCTATGGATATATTTTTGTCCTTTTAAAACAAACACTGAGAGATAAGAAACAAGCACAAGAGGAAATGTCAGATGTGATTGGTGCTTGTATCTTTTTAAGATAGGCAATTTGTGTTATCTAGTAAATGGGCTCTAAAACCTAATCAGATCACCTCCCACATGGCAAGGCTGCACTCCTCGTAAAGTACCAGGGAGAATCTGAAAAGTCCGTCAACACTGGCACTGGGAAGACCCCTGCTTCTTCCCCTCTTCATCCTTGCTTTCATGTTTGTTTCCTTCTCTTCCCTGTTTTTATTTTTTTTTTCCTGTCTCTTGCCTGCATCCCTGGTTCTTAAACGAAAGAAGGGCAGGGAGGAAAAATATTTATTAAGCACTCACTTCGGTGACAAGGGCTTTCCATGTATTATTTTATTCATTCTTTCCATTGATTTAATCTGAGAGAGAATCTTGGCGTGTTCCCAATGGAAGCATTTTTAATAAACTTTTTAAGTAGCAAAGGCAATTTATTAAGTACACTATTTTAGGATGTCAAAGTCCTTAATATGTCCAGTATACTAAAATTACGCCCTCCCTGTGTGCTCTCTAGAGCATACAGTGTCCTTAATCCACATGCACAAGTCGCACAGAGATACCTACTTTCCTTTCATTCTGTGATGCTCCTGTATGCCAGGCTGCTGCTTCTAGGGCCTCCCTCCCCCAGCCTCTTCCAAGGTCCCCACTGCTTAGTGCAAGGTGCTGGAACCTCCTGGAGAAATGAAGTCCCTGTGTCCTAACAAATGACACTGAACTTCCCTAACTTACTGCTCCTCTGCCTGCCGGCCACCCTCCAGTCTGCCAACCCCATCACTCCTGGCTGCAGGCCTGTAGGGCCCTGTTAGCAGGATCTCACTCCAGGCTCCCCTCACATCCCTGGTGCTTGTAATCTCCATCAAGAATCATACAGTCACATGTGGCATAGTGCAAAAGCCAGAGCACATTGCAGAGCAAAGGAGGCACCCTCAAGAGATGACTGTGGCCAACGGCCAAGTGAGCCACTGCCGAGGAAAGCACTCACGGGTAAGATCAGACAATGGCCAGAGAGGCCATTACATAGGGCACACTCTCAAGAAGGGTCAGTGGACGGTGGCCATAGGGACCATTTTTTCTACATACTCAGGTGGGCTTTTTTTCTATTTCTTTAAGTCCCTGGAGCATCTTTCTTGGGGGCTGCTTTACTGTCCAGGGGATTGACAGGCCTGTTTGGGCTGACTCTTATGTGAGGGGAGATGAGAGGCTTTGCCAAGCAGAAAGCCTCCTGTTAGAGAGTAACCTATGCTCTCTGGGGCAGTTTATTATGCCATGTCTCTACATAGTCAAGGCCAGACAGGACTCAGATCCAGTTCTTTTGAACAGTTATCAGAGTCCTGAAGCTTTAGTTCCTGGTTTTACAATCTGCTCCTTAGGAAGGAGGGGTGCATCCTCAATGACCTTCTTGACTGCTATTGTCTGATTAGCTACCTGAAGATATCCTCTGAGGCCAGAAGCCACAGCGAGCGAGGCCTGTCATTACTGGGTATCTTCCTAAAGGAGCATTTACTCCAATGGAAACAAGGTCAGATTTATTTAGAGATTACACGGAATCTTGAGAAATTAACAGACCTTGTCCCTTATTGGACCCATGTCCATGTCCATAGGTCCTGGTCTCAATTGGCCTGCATATAGAGGCCTGTGACTTCTTACAGAGGGCATCCAAGGTTACTTGCAGATTAGCTGCTCCAAAAGGGAGAGGAGGGGCCGGATGCATTCTTCCACAAGTCATATCCACTATTCTCTCACACCCAGCAAGCTTTTCATCTCTTGTCTTTCATATTTTCTTTGTCGAAAGACTAGGGAAATCAGCTATGCTTCTGACTGAGTAAATCTTAAAGTGAAGGAAGTTTTACTCCTTATGAAAACAGCCTCTAATGTGCATGTTTGCAAGCTAGGTTCTGCTGAGAGCCTCAAGACCCCATGTTCTCTCAGAGTAGGCTGTCCTCTCTGCCATCTCCTCCTCCAGAAGCTCCCGGCTGTTGAACTCTTGGCTCTTCACAGTAACAAGGGGGGAGATGCTGTTGTGTCTTCCATTTATGATAAGGCAGCTGAGGCATGGAGAGCTTTCAGAACATCTCAAGGTCACAGAGTATTTCCTATTTAGTAAACAGTGGGACTGGGGAAGCCCACCAGTCCAATGGGAAATTCCTGTCTTTCCATAAACCATCTGGCTGGTGTATAATTCTGATAACTTCGAAAGGTCATGCTACTGAAAGTCTGTGTATCTAGTCCATCCCATAATGCTCTGTAGGGTCTGTGGCTGCCTCCATATAGAATCTAGGAACTGCTACATGGTATTCTAAATGTTTTACACATTTACTTATTTTACAAAAGAAACTAGGAGATACGTCTTTGTGTAAAGAAGAAGGGAGGTTCTAAATCCTAAAGTTTCTTTCCTTCTTTACTAAGGCTTTCTTGTGTCTTTTGATATGGTAATATGTGTTAGGAATCTCTCAGGGGAAGATGGGCATTTAAACATTTTAAGTGTGCTTTACCAAAGGGCCCTTTGTGTAGAGAGAATCACAGGGCCATTGTTTTGCCAGTTATCCTTTGGGAGAGCTCTGGTGGGTGGCTCAACTTGAAAACATTTTTCCATGGCATGCTAGTAAACTTTTCTGCCAGGATTTTCCCTCTATTATAGAAGGAAGCAGTAAACCCTGAGGAAAGATGAGAGAAGGTGGGTTGTGGCCTTGATCCAGTGTGTTAACCTTTCCCAACCCCAGGATTCTAATGTACAACCTGGGAACTGTGCTATCTCCCTGCAGAGTTGTGTCTGTGTGATGATATTGGTGGTATGAGAATGCCTATTGCCAGTGGGGGCTGTAATTTACACTGTGACCTCGGTGAACTGTGCAATGGAAAGCAGCCCCGTTTATTCCTTTTTTAAAATAAGAATAGACTTCTGCTCCACACATTGTTCATTTATAAACCCCAGCCAGTGCCAGGTATATGGTGGCTTGTCACTGTACAGGATCTAGCTGTTTTCTTCAGCTGGCCTTCCCTCATATAGGGACATACCCCTTCAACTTGCCTTAGTCCTGGAGGAGACACACAGGTTCCAAATGCAGGTGGAATCCATAGTTTTGTCCCCCTTTTGAGATGGAGTCGCATTGTGTTGCCCCTGCTGGCCTTGAACTCATGATCCTCCTGTCAAAGCATCCTGCTAGGTTCACAGAAGCTCACCACCATGACCAGCTGAAACTTGTTCTTCTGAATCCTTCATTTACCTTCTGTTTAGGTTTTTTCCTCCCAGGGTGATGAGGCTCATCCATCCCAATTTGTTAAGTAGCCTTTGGGCTAATTCCCAGATTTTATGCATTACAAAGTACGGGGTGGCTGAAGATCCTGACAGAGCAGAGCAGCGTCACACAGCGACTGTCACTGCAGAACCAGCCTGGGTTGTGCTGGGTCCCACAGTTTAAATTTTGTGATCTCTTATTGGGTATAAATTATAACTGGCCGGAAGTCTCTGTAATGTTATGTAGTGCAGAGTTCTTGTCAACACTCAAGAGAATCAAATGGTTCTGGGGGGCATATGATGCTCACTTCCCTCCCTCCCTCCCTCCCTCCCTCCCTCCCTCCCTTCCTTCCTTTGTTCTTACCTCATGCTTTTTTTGCCAAAAAATTACTATGAATTTGGGGATACATTACAGATGGGCAACAGCAAGCCCAGGTTTTGCTTGTATAAATTCGAGCATGGACTGGCACAGAGCAATAGAAACTGGAGCACTAGCAACCTCGAAGTGAAATTTGCCTCTGTGCCTCTGTGCCCTCCCACACAGTGTGTGTGAGTTAAATACCTGAGCACCTGTTTGTTCCAAGTTCCCTCTAGAACTTGAAGGTTTTAGAGAGCCCTACATATACTCCCTCCACATTGAAGGTATATTTTATACTTTGTCAAACAAGGGAGACTTCTTTTGATATCAAGCATCTTTATTTGTTGCAGGACCATAAACAAAACCATTTGAGAATTTCATTAAGGTTTTCCAGCATTAAACAGGCACATAGTCAGAACCCCCCAAATGGTAGCAAAGTTAATACAGAGCTATGCAATCTTGTGAAATACCTAGAGTCTTCAAGTGTTCTACATACTAGAAACACTAGCAAGTTACAACTGGCATGCTCCTTCCTTCCCCTCAGCAGCAGAGGTGGAGTGAAGTGCGGGGTCACCTTTTGGAATGGATGGATGGAGAGTTGCATGCAGACTGTTTCTAGCTATGATACCTACATATTTTACATGCACCTGGTGCCCTCTAGTGACAGGGTGCAGGGTCATCAACCGTGTACTAGCTCCTTAAAGCTGGAGCAACATTGCCTACAGTTCTTGAGGAATTTAGTTGTTGACAGAGGGAGTGGCAGTGGGTGTTGGAGCCCCTGGGTGGTTCAGAAGGCAGAAGACAGCTGCTACCCTGAGGTTTATAGGTTAGGGCTCCTAAATGCTTTCAAGTTTCACTTTTCTCTAAAAGAAAGGGCACTTTGGCTTGTGTCTCCTTCCCTTGCCTGGACATGGGGTTTTAAGGCTGCCTTGGCCAATTCAGATATGCTCCTCAAATCACCCAATCCTTCTAGCTCCAACTGTCCAGACATAAAAGAGCAGTCCTCAAACATTTCACATTGCCAGACAGAGCAGAGCACATACCCTTGTGAGCTCATATCCCTTTGGGTTAGCAGAGGACCAAAGAACGCCAGCGTCAAAGTGTCTAGACACACAGCTCCACTGTCTCAGCCACTGGCCCCGAATGCTCCCACTGCCTGCGGATGCACCTGTGCGCATGGCACCCCCCTCCCAGGAGAGGCTGCACTGTCCTCCCCATCCCTTGTCTCTGAGCAGCAGCACCAAGCTGCGCCCTCCATTCATCTGTCTGGATGCCAGTGTCCATTGTCTTAGCCACTTCCTGCAGTTGAGCATTCTCTTCCAAGCCAGAGTCTCTCCCTGCCATTCATCTGTGACACTGCTACTAGCAATTTTTCAGACAACAAAACAACAACGAAAGCATTTCATTGCCTGACAACATTCTGACAATGCTAATAACAGGAAATTACCCAGATGGCTTCTTTGGCCTCCCCCTCCTCTTTCTTCACAGAGCCACACTGTCCTTTGCAGAACTTACCTCTCCTCCTTCCTTGACCTCTGCTGGCATACAATTTGCCCTCTACGTGGAGACCCCTGGCCATCCTGAAGGATCTGCACTGTCATCTCCAGGAAGCACCCCGAACCTCTTGGCTATCCCATGAGCCTACAGAATGCTTTGATAGTGTCACTTGTCACAGGTCAGCACTTTTTATGCCTCTCTCCACTTTAATTTACTTACTCTCTTCACACATCCCAGAGCCACCAGGCACACAGAACATATGTGAGGGCATGCACAGTAATGCACAAAAATAAATGCATATAGGATGGGACCTATATATCTAATCTCGAAGGCCAGCTTTATTTTATCTACACATCCCACCAGTCAAAATGCATTGTAGAAAGAGCCTCAGCTTCTGCGTCCAACAGGACAAGGTTTGAATCTTCATTCCTGCTCTTACTATCTGCATGTCTTTAGGCAAGAAAGTAACTGTCCTTGTCTTGGCTTTTCATTTGCAAATGGAGGTGATTGTACATTTCTTGCAAAGGAAAAACTAAATAAAATACTATATGTAATCTGAGTGCCTAGAATGTGGTAGACACTCACTGAATATGGTTTTAACTAATTAGAGTTGATATCTACTTGTTTCTATCTAACTAGCCATTGATCCATCACCCACCCATCTGATACATAACCTACATATGTACGTGATAAAGTGGGTTGAATGTTTCTGTGGAAACTTTCAAGTTTCAGAAGGTCCAGAAAGTCCAGGTTCAGAAGTTCAGAAAGTCCAGTTGTCTCTAAGCTCATGATGAATAGATCTATTCTTTCCACCCAAATCCTTGTACATTTTCATTTGCATTTGGCAGTAACTAAATGTATTTTTCTTCCTAATGGGAGCTTGTTCAATGCTCAAGTATTACTTCATGGAAGTATCTGTCCACCATTCCTTACTTTCATACTGAGAAGCAGGGGTGTATTAGTCACTTTTCTGTTGCTGTGATAAAACCACCATGACCAAGGGAACTTATAAAAGGAAGAGTTTATTTGAGCTTTTAGAGTCCATTGTGGCGGGAGGCAAGGCGGCTGGAGCTGGAGCAGAAAGCTGAGGTTCACATCTTGCAATAAGCACAGCCGAGAGAGAGAGACTGGAGACCAAAAGGCTTGTTAAACTCACTAAGCCCTCCCCCAGTGACATACTTTCTCCAGCATGGCCACACCTTCTTTTTTTTTAAGTTTTTTTTTTTTATTAATTTTATTTCTGTATGTGTGAATGTACTGTCTGCATGCAAGTTTGTGCACCCGTGTCGTGCAATGCCGCGGAGGTCAGAAGAGGGCGTCGGATTCCCCTGGAACTGGAGTTCTCCTGGAATTGGAGTTTCAGACGGTTCTCAGCCACCATGTGGGTGCTGGGGATCGAACCCGGGTCCTCTGCAAGAGCGGTTGGCGCTCTTAACCGCTACGCCATCTCTCTAGCCCCAGCATGGCCACACCTTCTAAGACCTTCCAGAACAGTGCCACCAACTGGGGACAAAATATCTGAATACTTAAAGCCTATGGGGGACATTCTCATTCAAACCACCACAAGGGGGAAGCGTGTTTTTACTACCGGCCATCTCATCATTTTTCCCTCTCTCCTCCTTTACACGCACCGGGATGAAGTCAGCTGAACAGAGTGGATAAGCAAACTGCCGTGCGCTCATTGTCCTTGAGCTCCTTCGGGCAACACACAGCTCATCTACCCAAGACAGAATGCCATGAGACAGGCAGGCAGGCTTCTAGCCCCAATCTCTCAACCCCACAACCCAGTGCACAAATACTATCCCTTTCCACAGCTTCTGATCCAAACAGCAATGCATGACTGAGTAATTCACTGTCTTGAGACTAAAGCAAGGCACAGGCAACCAAGAAAGTAGCATTAGTTACCAAGTCTCAGCTGATGGGAATAGTTGCTAGTGTCCTTTTAGAGCACTCGACAGAGGGAAAACGGCCCGGCTTGCCAGCAAACCATGAAGCTAATGTAAAAATGTGGTGTGAGGTCTAGCCTCCATATGTTCTTTACAAGATCAACCATTAATCAGTGCTTCGGCTACAAAACTATTTCAGTTTTATGTTATGTTAGAGACTTAAGAATCTATGTTTATTAGAAATGCTTCAACATTTTTCTGTGTACTGTTAAAGAAAGTCTCTATAAAGGGAAACTTTAGAGCAAGAAAATCTTTAAGCTCTTGCATTTGGCTTCAAGTGATGGATGCATCTGGGGGGAGGCCGATTCTACAAATGGAAAAGGAGCTCTGATGATCTGGGAGACAGCACTGATGAAACAGCCTGTTTCTAGGGAAAATAAAAGGGAACACTGGACAGCCCGAGTGTGCTAGATAGCCTCGTTGTCACCTTGACCCGCCTGGGAAGCAATTCCCACTTAAGGAATTGCTTCTATCAGATTGGCCTGTAGCCATGTCAGCAGGCATGTCTGAGGGGCATTTTCTTGATTGTTGAGTGAAGTGAGAGAGGCCAGCCCACCGTGGGCAGTGCTAACCCTGAGCAGGTAGTCCTAGGGTGCGTAAGAGAAACAGCTGAGCACAGGCCGGAAGAGCAAGTCCGTGAGCAGCGTTCTTCATGGTCTCTGCTTCGATCCATGGCTCACCTCCAGATTCCTGACCTGCCATGAGTCCCTGAACTGACTCCCATCAGTGATAGATTGTGACCTGGGAGTTGTCATAGCACTAAAAAAAGCAGACTAAAACACCAGTGATAAATAACCAAATTGAACTCTAATGTTACATTTAGAATACGTAACACATAGCATCCTGTGTAATCTGGTGACCACTCAAAAGAGGGCCCGAACAAACAGATGCTAGGGTAATACTCCACAGAGATCATTTGTGCTTTCAGGGCAAAGCCAGAGTCATGAGAATTAAAAATACAACAGATACAAACACATCTTACTAACACAGGTGCCAGCAAGGGCCAGCCTCCTAAAAACCTAGTAGTCAAAGCTAACCAATGACAGGCTTAGACCTAAGTAGGGTCAGGCACTTGAATTCTTTTTTCTATGAAGCGCTTGGATGGGATGGGAACTTCCAGCAGGACCCTTCCTACATTACTGACTCCTTTTTCCTTTCTTCAGGAACCACTCCCAAATGGCCCTGTACCTGTCATCTAGAAGGAGCAGATGTCTCAGTAATAGTATTCCCTAGGAACCCCTCTCATTCCAAACCCACTTCTATCATTCCTGGACCCACTAACCTGGCTGCAATAACACCAGCAGTAACCAGATCCTGAGTTCAGTTGGTGCAAACACAACCCCAGTGGCCACGACACATGGAACCATCCTAACCCTCATTTTAAATTAATCAATACGGACGTTTGCTCAGTCTTTTACATTTCAACAAGTCACAGGAGCCCAAAGCTTGAATCCCAAATCTCTGTCAAGGTTTAGGATGATTCCACTGATTTTCTTGAGAAAAAAAAAAATCAGACTTTAGTCTGCATCAAAGTCCATGATGCCACAATTGGCTAAAAGGAAAGGTTTCAATCCATCTAGCTGAGTGAAGCTTCTGTCTTCTTGAAGACAACTCTTACTTCTGTGGTTTGCCTGATGCTTTGTGCATAGAAGTACCTAATTTCTAAGGATCATAGGTAAGGCAAATGGCAAGTTTAGTTTGTCCCCAACACCCCATGTTTCTGTAACAATTAGCTTAAATATAATTGTTAAATGTTGCTGTATAACTTGGAAGTTTTGTTGATCCATGTAACCAAACAGCATTATCTAAATGCAAAATCATGGGAAGGCAAGCATGGGAAGCCATGCTGCACGTGTCTGTCTCACTCACACTCTCTGCCCAAGATGAGCCCCTGCCTGTCCTGGAAGGGCTCATCGTGGAGTTCTCCCTGACTCTTCTGGGTTTTCCTCTTTACCTAACCCAGAAAACTCAGCCTTTGTCATCACCTTCTCCTTCAACTATCAAGTCACCATTGTCCATCCAACATTAAGACAAAGGTCTCCATGGCTGCATTCATTAGGAATGTAACATGCTTTCAAAAACTGTGACAATATTCTAGTTGAGGTTACTGCTTTCTTAGTCTCTGGTTTCAAAATTTTAAGGGTTTTGATTGCTCGGTTATATCTTTTCTTATAACTTCTGTTTATTCTAGCACACATTTTTACAGAAAGTGTTTTTAGATATCAAATTATTATAATACACTTTTTTCAAAGCCAATTATTTATCAAAGCTTTGTGCATTTCATACAAATTTTCAAATCAAATCTAGACCCATGCCCCCCTCCCTGCCCCCCCACCCTACCAGAGCTCATGCATTCTGCCAAACATGTTTTTCATCTTTTTCTCATCTCTCTCAAAATTCTCAATGCAGAAGTTTACTGTTCCAAGCAGAAATTCACTGTTTCAGTAAGTTCTTTGATGCAGTCTTTCTATTGTTGTTATTTCTTCCAATATGCATTACTCCAAAATATGCATACATGCATGCCACATATATCATAGGTTTTAGCATCTTCAGCTTATGATTTTTTTTCATTAGGCTGAAAGATGTCATGTTTGAAGTCTCCTCCTTGGCAAGCCCAAACCACCATCAGTTCTGCCCTTGTGCTCCGCACTGGGGTTTTCCCTTCCCATGGTCACCAAATGAGGTCCAGTAGATACCTCATCCCTCCTGTCTTGATCTTCCTGTACTGGTCTCCATGATACAGTCTGGGTAGTCCAACAATGGCAGGCTATACTCTGAAGAGGCTGAAACCCCAGTAGCAGCTCAGTCCACAAGTTGGATGTCAAGGCAGTCCCCATCTGGCACTGAAGGTTTGGAGGATTCTTGGAGAGACATGAGTCTTCAGTCCATATTGGAAGGTTGAAAAGCTGTGTCTCGTGTCTTTGAAGGATCGCAAAAGCAGTGGCAGCCACAGGGTAGCTGCACTTGTCAGTAAGACAGGCAAAACAGCAGTGCTTTTTTTTTTTTACTTTTTGTCTTTTTACTAAGATCTCAAGTTTTATACCTGAAGTACAATTTCTCAGGGCTTACTATTTATTTATTTATGGTTATACTTTGCTTTCGGATGTCTAAGGCCACACACTTAGCCCAGATTAACCAAGGTTTTTGTTTTTTTTTCAAGGTCAGTTGAGGATCTGGTCCATAAGGGTCACTCAGGCTTTTTTTGGGGGGAGAGGGAGCCCCTGGTTCCTTTTGGCTTTTCAATCACCAGTTCTATCCACTTGAGGACAAAGTCAGGTCTTGCTAGATCAGGCTTCCCCTTTTGAAGCATGAGCAGACTTTCCTCTTTATAGACTGGACACTGGCTGAAGTCCCATTAGTGGATCTCCAAGACCTCCCTGCACAGGAAGACTGGTGACTCACATTTGCAGAACATTTCAAGAGATGCCCCCATGCATAGTCCCCTGGAACTTAGTTGACCTCTGAGGGCAAGGAACAAAGTTATCCCTTAAGACCCTCGGCCAAATTGGTATGGGCATTAGGTATGGTCGTTAAGCACCTAGAACAGCTAAGTTACACCAGCCTGATAATTTAAATACTGTGTAATATTTTAGAAAAGGCTTGGACAAAAGCCCAAGCAGGCCTGTACAAGAAATACTAAGAACCACTCCATAAAATAAATACCGTGGTCAGACACAATGTCATGACAAACCAGCCTTTTCCTCATTCTTCTGATCTTATATCACTCTAAAATATGCATACCCTCCATGCATACCAAAAATTTCTAAGTCTGAAAATAAATGGTAGCTTAGTTCTAGAACCTGTTAAGGGATTCACAATATAAGAGCACAGTTGTTTTCAGTTAACAAGGAATATAACATTAACATTGCTCAGTTTGCCTTACAACTAAGTAATTGGTGCTAGCATCCACAGATAAGGGATATCATTTGTTGTTTGTTTTTCTGTGACTGTGTTACTTCACTCAGCATGATGTCCTCTAGCTCCAGCCATTTACCTGCAAAGCTCATGATGTCATCTTTACCGCCGCATAAAACTCCATTGTGTAGATGTACCACATTTTCTCTATCCACTTGTCAGTTGAGGGGCACTTGGGTTGGTTCCAGCTCTTTGCTGTGCTTCAGGTGGTCCTGGGAAATCCCCAAACTAAACTCTGTGCACTCTATAAAACACTTTTATAGGAATGATTGCAAAATGGACAGAATCTGGACTGACTTTTTAAACTTGCAAACAAAAAGGTACTGCAAACAAATGCAGTAAGTTATGTGCTCTCGTAACCTGGGCTCCTGACCTTGACCCCTTGGAACTTCAAATTGCTGCTCCATCCAAGATGGTGAATGAATGTGGGTATGCTTAAGAATTCAATCCAAGTGCTAAAAGGTAGTGCATCTTGAAAAGAAGACTGAGAACCCTTGACACTGTGTATGTGAGATGATTAAGGCCTACGGACAAAAGGGCAAAATTGTCTGATAAGGGTGAATCCAAGCTTGTAGCTCCCCACTTGAAGCTGGAGAAGTGGTTTTGAATAAAATTATGGGTGAGACCTGGCTCCATGGGGAGATCTAGAGAGACAGGTGCCCTCTGAGTTCAGAGCACTCATCACTAAAGTTAAGAGTCAGGCTGTTTATTCAGATATAACTGTAATGCTGGTAGAGTAATATCACATGCCATACAGACCAAACTACTTTTGGGAAATTCCTTATGTAAGACTCTAAGAGTAGAGTGACATATATGTCTTATGGTAAATTCAGAGTCCATCTCCCCAGCACTGGAATATGCTTAAGTAGCTGGCTGGTATCCAGGGCCACATTTCATGAGTAAGATGTGAAACACATCTAACGAGTGAGGAAATGTCTATATCAAGGAGACTCAAAGGAAATGAACTGTGTGCATTTCACTAAATGAGTAAAAGGACAAGTGAGGAGAATTATTTGCAAACTTACTAGAGTTTATAAAATCTCAATGATCAGTAGGTTTGGTACCTCCTAAAGAGGACATCCAAATACCAAACAGATATGCCAGTGTGGTCTCACATGCCTTTAATCCCAGTACTTGGGGCGGGAGGGGAGGCAGAGGCAGGTGGATCTCTGTGAGTTCAAGGCCAGCCTGGTCTACATAGTGAGTTCCAGGATAGCTGGAGCTACAGGGAAATCCTGTCCCAAAAAGACAAAAAAAATAATTTATCAAACAGATATGACTGGACCTCATTACCTTTAATGTCAGACTCAAAACTAAACTAAAAGACCTAATGCCAAGGGTTGAGGAGGATGTAGAGCAAGCAGAAGTACGACTGATGGTCAGCTGCCATCACTTAGATATTTTGGCAACACCTACTAAAACTGGACATAGCATTGACCCAGAAATCAGTCTCTTTTGCGTTTCCAACAGAAATATGTAACAAAAGAATTGTGTGAGATGTGCCCCCCCCCCCCGCAGTGCTCATCACAGCCAAAGAACCTGGAGACTGCCACTGTGCAGACAACCAGTCAGGGGACACCGAGACATCAGAACACCACACAGCAAGGCAATAGATGCTACTACATCCACACCATGATGTCTACACAAACACCATGTGTGGTGGTTTGCATGAGTGTCCCCCATAGGCTGTAAGTATTCAGACATTTGTCTCTAGTTGGTGGCGCTGTTTTTGGAGGTCTTAGAAGGTGTGGCCATGCTGGGGGAACTGTGTCACTGGGGGCAGGCTTAGTGAGTTTTAACAAGCCTCTGTGGTCTACAGTTGCCCTCTCTGTTTCCTGTGCTCTTTGTAAGATGTGACCCTCGGCTTCTGCTCCAGCCGCCATGCTTCCTGCCACAATGGATTCTAATTCCCTGGAACTGTCAATCGTAAGCTCAAATAAACTCTTCCTTTTATAAGTTCCTTGGTCATGGTGCTTTATCACAGCAACAGAAAAGTGACTAATACACCATGCTAACAAGTCAAAATAATACATGTTGCATGGTTCCATTATTTACTTATTTTGTGTGTTTTCTGCATCTATGTAAGTGCACCTGTTCCCGTGGAGGTCAAAAGAGACCATTAAATTCCCCAGAAACTGGAGTTATGGATGTTTGTTAGTCACCATGTGCCTGCTGGGAGTCAAATTTGGGTCATCTGCAAGAGCAGTCCATACTTACTCTTAACCACAGAGCCAGCTCTCCAGCCCCACATGATTCCATTTATATAAAATTCCACCAAGGGGCAAGATTATCACTGGAGTCAGAATTCAGGACAGTGGTTATCTTGGAGAAAGTAGAGGCCTGTGATGTCAAGAGACCTAGGGATGACATGGGGGCAGTTTATTTTTTGATTGGAGCAGTGTTTATATAAGTGTATCTATGTGGTGACTTATTCATGCACTTATCTCTGACCTTTTCTGAAGTACTTATTTTTATTTTATGAGTGTTTTGCCTGCATGTAACTGTGCCACATGAATGCAGTACCCAGAGGCCAGAAAGTTCCCCTGGAACGGGAATTATAGGTAGTTGTTAACCACCTTGTAGGTTCTGGGAACTCAACCCAGATTCCCTACAAGAGCATCCAGTGCTTGTAACCAGTGAACCATCATCTCTCCAGTCCCTTATGAACTTTAATAAATGTCCATAAAAATTGTCTAAAAAATATTTGCATGAGGGATAAAGTGTGCGTGAAGCCCCAATCCTAGCTGAGGGACTGTTGGAAACGGACAGCTGCTGGGAAAGGGAGCATCAGCTTTAAGGGTGGGATGGCTGGTGGGTTGACCACATGTCACAGGGTGGACCACACCCAAGCATATTCAGAAAGGACAAACTGGACTCTACGGCCCTTGAAGAAAATAAAGCATTAAGTATGTGCCTGGGGGTGGATCTGAGAGGAGATGGAGGAGGGGGCACTATTCAAAATCCATTGTAGGAAATTCTCAAGGAATCAATAAAATACTATTATATTTTTAAAGGTACATAATTAGTACCTTACTTCAAGACCAGTTTAACAAAAAATCATCTTCACAATACTGTTTGCTTGTTTTTGAGAGAGGGTCTCCCTTTAGCTACAGCTGTCCTGGAACTCACTATGTAGACCACTATGTGGCCTTGATTGCCTGCCTCTGCCTCCCGACTGCTGGAATTAAAGACATGTGCCACTATGCCTGGCTCAAAACACTTTTTGATGTCACTAGAAAACATTTCCGGTTCTTACTCCAGAAGTGATAGTCAGAGGTAAACTTAAATTTATGGTTTCTCAGATTTGAGAGCAGAATACCCAGATGTCGTCACAGGCACAGCTGCGAATAGACCTTCCAAACGAAAATGAGACAGAGTAGAAAATGGGTTTCCATAAGTGTAAAATTAGACATGTAGTTTAAAGTGAAGTCCTCTGGCCATTACCTGAATTGTTTCATCCCACAAGTATTAATTATGTGCCCATAACTTCTTAAATATTCAGGATATTGTAGAAAATCATAGTTTTCTTAGCAAGTAACCCATTCTTATTTCTAATCTTGTAATATTGCACAAATGGCTTACTATGAATCTCAGTTATCTATGAAAATGGGAAGCAGTAAAATCTGAGAGCTCAGCAGATCCAGGTTTCAGCCCCCACTCTGATGGTTGATCGGCCACACATACTTACTGGATAAATGTTAGTTCTTTTCTTTTCTCATTGCATTTAATTCTTAAAATGAGCTCACTGAAAAGACCACTTAGCTCTCCTTCATCTATAAATTTTTAAACTTCCTTGATGTCTTATCCTATCAGTTTTGTTTCTGTTAAGTATAAATTTAACATGGCTTTTCCTGGGCCCTGAATTGATATTCTTTTTGTCTACTAAAAACAGTATTATTGACTGACTGTTGGCAAAAATCCTCAATCAACATCGTCTATTGTTTTCTGGCAAGTGTCCTCCCACCTGGTCAACTCAAAACAAAAATCTCCTGTGCTGGGATCATAAGCTCAAAATAGCAAGTACAGCAAAGACACTTTATTAAAGAACACAGCCATTGTAGAGCGTAGATCAGCAGGTTTTACAAAACTGACTGAGATTGCTACCATAACATCCAGCAATTGTACCTCTTATTTACCCAAGATTTGAAAACACTCCACACAAAAGCTTGCAGATATTTATAGCAACTTTATTTGTAGCTGCCAAAACTTAAGACAACTGGCATGTCCTTCAGAAGTAAATGGAAAAGTAATTTTTGGTACATCTAGCCAGTATTCTTTTTCTAAGATAGAAAAATCAAGCCAGGGAAATATACACAGGCAACAATTTTGTTGTGTTACTCAACAAAAATAGCCAATCTGTGAAAGTTTGACAAAACTCCATGGCACCCTGGTAAGAGAAAAGCAAGGGAGACAGTGAGGTTGGTGGGTGCCAGTGGGCAGAGGGGCTGGGCTTCAATAGATGAAGCACAGGATTCTCAGGGCTGTGGAAATCCTGATATCATAATAATGCTATACACATTTATCTAAACCCACAGACAGTACATCACCCAAACTGAATCCAAATGTAAATTATGGGCAATACGCTATGCCTCTGAGGTTCACTGAATTCCTATGGACCATTCTGGTAGAGGATGTTCACTATGGGTAGACATAAGTATTTGTGGGGACAGGGGCAAACTGATAAATCTTTGTACCCTTCTTCCCTATTAATTTTGCTATGAACTAACCTAAAGCTACTCCAAAATAAAAAATCTTAAAAGACAGGTCTGTAGGCAAAGTGGAAGCTATACCCAGCACTTATAGAATTCTCTTCAGGTATTCTGTACCTTTTCTCTTATATACTAAGTTTCCTTGACCTTGATGTTAGACGTGTCTGAATGTTTCAAATCCTTCAGAAACACAGTATTTGAAGTTGCTGTATTTCTTGGCAGTCAGGAACCAATTTAGGCCCCAAAAGGAATATGTGACTTTTCTGATCTATTATTAAAATAAATTAACACTTAAAATCACTATACACCTGTGGGAAATAAGTCAAAGTATTTATTTATGACATATTTATATACTTACAAAACTGATTTTATCCAATACATCATCTACATATCACAAAACGAATACCATATCCTAAGAGAAATCTACATTTTTAAAAAATAATTTATGTTTAACATAATCAATTTGGCCTCACAAATCACAAAGTCTTGTTCAGAATGTTTTTGCCACGCAACAAGTGTAAACTTAACAGCAAGTTAAAGTAATTTAGTTGACCCTGAGTAACTGCTAATTCTGAATAGATGTACACTATATCTTTCATTTGTATTCTTACATATTTATACTTACTATCACACTGTCTTTCTGTCTCTAAGGACTGAGGAACAAAGAATGAGAAATCAATAATGAAAATGGATCATAAGAGCAAACCACGAGCTTCACCTAAAGCATTTCCAACTTCAGAAGTCTGGCTTATCTTGGGTTCAGAGTTATCTCCAAAACTTCAAAGGGGCTGGGCATGGCTCTTCAGTAGACAGCCTGCCTACTACCTGAGGCTCTCAGTTCCACACACCAGTACTACAACAAGCACACAAACAAGAACAAAACAAAACCCAACGAAGAGGAGGAGCTTGGAGTTGAATAATCGGAGCAATCATGTGAGGTGGATGTTAAATTACTTTTCTTGTTTTAGTTTCCTACTGATAAAAATGAAAATATGAAATTCAATAGTTCAATAACCAGGAGCTTTTTCAAAGGGGGGGGGACTTAAAAAAGAAATACACCATGATAGTAACAGTGTTAGATTATTTTTCCTAAAAAAACAAAACAAAACAAAAAAATCCAATCCAGCAAATAGCTACCAATACCCCCCTAAAAATGTCAGCGTGGGAGTTACAAGGAGATGGGCAGGAAGAGACGGGAGCACTGGGGATGGACACATGGGACAAGACCATAGACTCTGAGTCACCATTAAGAGTCCTGGCTGAGGTAGCACAAGGTGAGATCAGGACTTACCAGTGGGACCCCAGGTTGACAGAGGGGGTTAGGGAAGGAAGTAGAGCCTGTGGTCAGCCCTGCCCCAAGGCCCTTCCAGAGAGAATTCTGAGGGAACCAGGGATGAGACCAGATCATGCATTTCCCTCTTGTGCTGCCCTCTCAGGGTTCCAGAGCAGAAGGCTGATTGGGTTAGTTACCTAGTTTCAACCAGGGCACATCAGCCACTGTTATTCAAGGACTCCAGGAAAGTCTACCCAAAAAGATGCTGATGGTAACTTGTGACTCTAGTAGAATGACCCTCCAGAACATTAACTAAGGTAGACAAGATTAAACAAAAAGGGAGGAAGACGGTATTTTCAGGATCTGTAAAATGCCCCTGAATACAGAAGTAGCAAAACTATTGTAATTGCCTTCAGAGTACAATACTGTTTCTGTCACACAGACAATGGCCCAATCAAATACTTAGAAAAGGACAGCTTTTTCTCCCTCCCTCCCTTCCTTCCTTCCATCTTTCCCTCCCTCCTCTCCCTCCCTCCTTCCCTTTCCCCCCTCCTTCTTTCCTTCCCTTGGTTCCTGGTATGGGGGATTGAATTTAAGGCCTGATATATGCTGGTGCTCCACACCCCCAGATGCAAATGACTGCTTCTTAAAACAAAGGATAGCAGCAGTGGAAGAGAAAGGTCTCTGCTTCTCATTCACAAAGAAGAAATAAAAAGTACCATGGGCAACACAGCCCCAGCCCAGCCCCAGCTCCTATCTACCACTAACCATGACACACAGTGCCTGGAGATTAACACATACCCATTTCAGAACCAGTAAGTCTTATCTTCTTGTAAAAGGAGCAGAATGAAGTAACCACTCAAGCACATTACCACAAAGCACCTTCACACAGAAGGTCGCATGGGATGAGACCATCAGCATTGCTATAAAATTGCCAGACTGTACTAATTCTTCACATCCACTGAATTGTATAGAAGAGGAATGGAAAACCAAGTTACACGCACATACATATGAAACTGTTTTCAGAGTCTGAGTTTGCATAGAGTTCAACTGTAGAAGAAAAAAAATTACCTAATTTTGAGTTATATAAATCTAAAAATGGTAAAATATATTATCTCGGGGAGGAAAAAGCTTTCACTAAATATAATGGGTTAAATAAACGAGAGAGAATATAAAATAGTTCCTTTGAAAATGTCCATAAAAACTAAAGGCAGAAGGGCACAAAGTTAGAAAAGTTGTGCCTAAGGCAAACTAAGAAATGACCTTAAACCTAAGATCAAGCCAGCATTCCAGCCTTGAGTAGAGGGGCTCAGGGCCCACACCCAAACTGAGGCGCTAGGGACAGTAGTAGATGGCTTCTGGGGAGGGAGATGGTTTAAGGGTGTGGCGCCTGGTAGGTGGAAGGTGCTCAAGTGATGGCCCATATCCACGGATATGTAGGCAGCACAAATTGGACTTAGTTATTTAAATAATAATAATAATAAAAGGACGTGAAGTTGGTGGAGTGGATCTGGGAGGTTAGGGCGAGGACTGGAAGACGAGCAGAAGCAAAGCATGTTGCGTGACATTCGCAAAGAATAAATGTGGTTCTTTAAAGACATAGGCTTAATTAAAAGAATACACATACCATTTCATAAGCTAGGTAATGCCTCTCACAGACCTCTCCTACGTCAGGGGATATGACTGGAGGAGGTGGCAGCAACTGTGAGAGCCGCTTCTTGGAAGTGCTGAACAGTTTTATTTACACAAAAGTAAAATGGATACCTCCGATCTAAAATGCAGCATCATCTCCCCTTTAGTTCTCATATAGCAATGAAAAAATAGCATGCAATTCCCAACATTTATAGTATAAATCTGTAAAATGTCTCAATTTAAACAACAAAAAACAAGCATAATTTCCAGGTGATACCTGTACATGACAGAAGTAAAAAGATCCATTCCATTATTTTGACCCAAATTCTATAAAACACACAGAATTGTGCAACATCTCCCTACAGGTCCACACGTTAAGATGAGCTGAGCATGTGACTGCTCACCATCAAACCTGAGATCATGTGCACATACAAACAACAGAGAAGCAATGGTACAGACTCATTAACGCCTCTGTACCTTAATTAGGTATTCTTTAAAAAAACAAGAGTTAGTATAAATCATCAAATGCGTTTTATCATCAAATTTCCCTTTATAAATTTGGTATATTAAATTGTGCCATAAGTACATTTGTGTATAACTTTTCAGAACTATAATGTATGAAATCACAAATAATTGTAAAAAAGGGTCTATTTCTTTTATTCTACTGGAATGATACTGCACTTTTTATTTAAAAAAAAAAAAAGAAAGAAAAAAAGGACTGAAGCATACAGGACAATTGTAAAAACCGCTAATTCACTGAGGCTATTCAACCCAAAGTTCGGCATCTTCTCTGAGGTGGAGCTCAAGGTGCGGGAGTCTGCCATCCCAGCAGGTCTCACATGGGCCTGGGTGGCAGGCGCTGCTTATACATGCCTGCTATGGCCTTGGCTGCACTGTACATCATCTATGGCAAGACATGCCAGGAAAGGCCAGATGCCAACCAGTCCGGCTGACATTCAGCAAGCTTTTTTCCAGGACTTCACCCACTATCACCAAAAGGCCTGACCACCTCAGATTGTAGTCCTGGGGAGTTAGACTTTGAGCCTACAGAAAAAGGAAATTCAAGTTATCTGTAATACATTAAAAACAGCATTGGAACTAACTATGTTATAAATGACACTTCAAACTCTTGCCTTGTTACTTTTAAATATAGATTATGACAAACCCTCAAACTCTCAGCTATGCTGCTGCCAGCAGTATAAAGTAACAAGGGTATGAAAGAACCAAAGGAACACTGCACATATCTTGTTAACAATGCCCATTACACTCATCTTTGTGGTTGTTCATAGACAATTCAGTCCTTTTTCTGCTTTTGTGGTGTGAGATCAACCCCAGGGCCTAGCCCATGCCTAAATTCGAAACAGCTCTACACCTGTTAACAAAGCTCAGTCGGAGGCTCAAATTCTAGTTCTGTATTCAGGGTTACTTAAGGATAATCATAGGTTTATGCTAAAATGATACTTCTACAAACCTCAAACCAGAGAGAATGCATATTAACCTATTCTGGAAAAAATGTGTTAGTCTATACTAAGTGTCTCTGGACTTGATTAGCATACCAGTAAGTAAGCTGATACATCTCAAACAATACCCAGGCCAGGTGGTCACCAACCACACTGACCCAAACCCCATCTCCTTGCACCAAAAACCATTGCTCACACACAGGAATGGAAACAAAATAATCTCAGTGTTCAAAAGCCAGGGGTTTGGGTTAGTGTGTTATGCGTGGTCCGAAGGAGAAGTCTGTAGCTCTACACTACACAAAGATCCCCAACTAGGCTGTTTTACAATCACCTGAGGGGCCTTCCCCACATAAATACATTAAACACACTCCACCCCAGAAAAAAAAAAAAAAAAAACAACAAATCAAAATCAGTTACTTATGTTCCAACTACAACTGAACTGGAAACTGTATAGCTCATTTCAAGACAGCCAAGTCTTATATAAAATAGATTCCAATAAACCTTACAGAAACAGGACAATCATGGGAAGCCCTGTACAATGAATACCACAGCAGGCTTCAAAGGCAGACAACAGATAAACATCTGTGGCCTTTAGAGACAGGTCCTGGTTCAGCAGCACTGGGTGGGGCCTAAAAGGCTTTTTTAAAATCAAATCTGCAGCTGACACTCACGAAGCTGGATCAAAGATCACAGTCTGGGTGATCTAAAATGTTTACAAGAATTCAGAGTCTGGGTGATCTAACACTGTTAACAAGAATTCACAGTCTGGGTGATCTAACACTGCTAACAAGAGTTCAGAGTCTGGGTGATCTAACACTGCTAACAAGAATTCACAGTCTGGGTGATCTAACACTGCTAACAAGAATTCACAGTCTGGGTGATCTAACACTGCTAACAAGAATTCACAGTCTGGGTGATCTAACACTGCTAACAAGAATTCACAGTCTGGGTGATCTAACACTGCTAACAAGAATTCACAGTCTGGGTGATCTAACACTGCTAACAAGAATTCACAGTCTGGGTGATCTAACACTGCTAACAAGAATTCACAGTCTGGGTGATCTAACACTGCTAACAAGAATTCACAGTCTGGGTGATCTAACACTGCTAACAAGAATTCACAGTCTGGGTGATCTAACACTGCTAACAAGAATTCACAGTCTGGGTGATCTAACACTGCTAACAAGAATTCACAGTCTGGGTGATCTAACACTGCTAACAAGAATTCACAGTCTGGGTGATCTAACACTGCTAACAAGAATTCACAGTCTGGGTGATCTAACACTGCTAACAAGAATTCACAGTCTGGGTGATCTAACACTGCTAACAAGAATTCACAGTCTGGGTGATCTAACACTGCTAACAAGAATTCACAGTCTGGGTGATCTAACACTGCTAACAAGAATTCACAGTCTGGGTGATCTAACACTGCTAACAAGAATTCACAGTCTGGGTGATCTAACACTGCTAACAAGAATTCACAGTCTGGGTGATCTAACACTGCTAACAAGAATTCACAGTCTGGGTGATCTAACACTGCTAACAAGAATTCACAGTCTGGGTGATCTAACACTGCTAACAAGAATTCACAGTCTGGGTGATCTAACACTGCTAACAAGAATTCACAGTCTGGGTGATCTAACACTGCTAACAAGAATTCACAGTCTGGGTGATCTAACACTGCTAACAAGAATTCACAGTCTGGGTGATCTAACACTGCTAACAAGAATTCACAGTCTGGGTGATCTAACACTGCTAACAAGAATTCACAGTCTGGGTGATCTAACACTGCTAACAAGAATTCACAGTCTGGGTGATCTAACACTGCTAACAAGAATTCACAGTCTGGGTGATCTAACACTGCTAACAAGAATTCACAGTCTGGGTGATCTAACACTGCTAACAAGAATTCACAGTCTGGGTGATCTAACACTGCTAACAAGAATTCACAGTCTGGGTGATCTAACACTGCTAACAAGAATTCACAGTCTGGGTGATCTAACACTGCTAACAAGAATTCACAGTCTGGGTGATCTAACACTGCTAACAAGAATTCACAGTCTGGGTGATCTAACACTGCTAACAAGAATTCACAGTCTGGGTGATCTAACACTGCTAACAAGAATTCACAGTCTGGGTGATCTAACACTGCTAACAAGAATTCACAGTCTGGGTGATCTAACACTGCTAACAAGAATTCACAGTCTGGGTGATCTAACACTGCTAACAAGAATTCACAGTCTGGGTGATCTAACACTGTTAACAAGAATTCACAGTCTGGGTGATCTAACACTGCTAACAAGAATTCAGAGTGGCTGGGTTTTTTTGGGCAACAGGAGGAATCACATGTTTGAGAATCATATGACAGGACAATTTTTTAACAGATTTTCTCTACTGTACATACTGACAATTACAAGTCTTTGAAAGGGTGATTTCTATTTCCTTAAATTACAAAACTATAATAATACAGCAGCAAAGGACATTTCAGGTCAGGTAAAAAGGGAACAGGAAAAATGGAGAACCACTGGCAATAAAAGGCCTTTTAATGCACAGCTTATCTTGGGAATGTTGAAACCATCTGATAAAAATTAAACAGAATCAGAAGCTTCCTCGCCGAACGTGGTGGCGCACGCCTTTAATCCTATCACTTGGGAGGCAGAGGCAGGCGGATCTTTGTGAGTTCAAGGCCAGCCTGGTCTACATAGTGAGTTCCAGGACAGTCGGAGCTACAGGGGGACCCTATCTCAAAAAGACCAAATACATAAATAATTAAACAGAATCATAATAGACTGTCTGAGCCGGGTGTGGTGGCATACACCTTTAATCCCAGCACTCAGGAGGCAGATTCAGGCAGATCTCTGTGAGTTCATGGCCAGCCTGGTCTAATAGTGAGTTCCAGGACAGATGAAGCTTCAGGGAGACCCTGTCTCAAAAAAAAAATTGGGATTACAGGGAGACCCTGTCTCAAAAAGACCAAAAAAACAAAAACAAAAACAAAAACAACAACAACAAAAAATCCAGAGAAGTGTGAATCATCACAAATATTCTTCTGGAAACTATGTTGACAGGTATATGGTTAACTCCATTCTTCAACCAACAAACCTCAGTTCTGACTTGTTACTGAAAGGAACTAAAAAGGAAGATGAGGTAGATCAAAGAAAAGGGAAATGGGTGTAACAGTAGGAATAAGGATGCGCTCAGCAGGGCTGGGCGATGCTCAGGTGGTAGTGACTGCCATGCGAGCACATGAACCTGAATTCCATCCCCAGCAGACACACAAGAAAAGCCCAACATAATGACATGTGCCTGAATCCCAGAGATGTGGAGCCAGAGACAGGATGGGAGGATCCCTGCTTCCACATGTATGTGCACACATGCACACACACACACACTTGCACCCGCACGCGCGTGCGCGCACGCACGTACACACATGCATGCACGCACACATGCACGCACACACATGTCAAGTAAAGGGAAATGTGAATGAAATGCAGAAATAAAACAGAATCAAAGGTCAATTTTCTTCAAAAGTGAAGTGGGATTAAAACATGGAATAAAGAAATTGAAAAGTGGGGCTGGAGAGGTGGCTCAGTAAGAGCACTGGCTGCTTTTCCAGAGGACCCACATGGTGGCTGGTGGCTAACAATTGTCCATAACTCCAGTTCCAAGGGATCCAACACCCTCTAATGACCTCCATATGCATGTATGACACAGATGCAGGTGCACTTACATGAAGACAAAACCCTCATACACAGAAAATAAAAATATTAAAAAAGTTTTACAAGAAATTGAAAAGCAAAGCAAAAAATGGAGAAAAAGAGCACAATCTTCACACAGATCTAGCAGACACTCACAGTGTGATGACATTACACATTTCTATGGGGCATCATGAATATGCAAAGGAGAAAAACCAACCTGCTGCACGAATTCAGAAGGCACTGGCGTGGCCTGGGTGAAAGCTTCGAGATGAATGCCGTGCACTGGATCTTCAACCACCAAACACCCAATGTCAAACCACCTGCAAAACAGAGAACATGGGCTTCGTGTTGGTTACACGCTACAGGAGCTAGTGAGGAGGCAAAAAGGAAAACAGTCGCTACTCAGCATTCAGATAAAGTACTAACCAGCTCAAAAGGGAAATGGCTTTCTAATTAGTTTGCCAGTGAACAATCCATAAACACAATGGTAAAGTTACCCACTATTTTAATTCTGAGAGCAGAAAGGAAGGAGACTAACAAAGAAAAAATGAAGTTACTTACTATGAAAATTTCCTTCTTGCTAAGATGGGGGAATAATGGAAAGGAGGGTGCTCAAAGATGCAGCTGATAAATTTATACTCACTTCAATATGCAAACAGCATCTCATGAACAGTATATTTTATTATTTCTATTATTTTTATTTTATGTGATGACTATATTGCCTGCATGTATGTAAGTACACCTGTATCATGAAATGCCTACAGAAGACAGAAGAAGTTGTCAGATCCCAACTGGAGTTACAGCTGGTTGTTAGACATCATGTGGCTGCTGGAAACCCAGGTCCTCTGAAAGAGCAGCCAGTGCTCGTAACTGTTGAGCCATCTCTCCAGCCCAACTTCTGACCTCCGCGGCATTGCACGACATGGGTGCACAGACCTGCATGCACACAGTACAGTCATACACATACAAAGATAAATAATAATAAAAAATTAAAAAAAAAATCGAGGAACTTCTTCCACTGAAACATACCAGTAGATTCTAAAAATTGAAACCCTGATAAATGTACTTAACTGTAGTAACAGCATAATCTTAGCTGCTGTAATTACAACATGACCCTGAAACCAGGAAATTAAACAGAGCACCTGGGCAAAGTAATAGTCAATGTCCCTATTTTTAAAAAACACATAGCTTTAATAAACTTCAAATAACTACAAAATGAACAAGAAGGCCTATTTACATGGAAAAAGTACCAAGTAAAATACAGAGCAACAGAAACAACTCTGCTGAATATTAAAATGGCAGTTTACAAAGTCTTGGTATTCATATCATTAAAATGTTTCAAATTACGAACATTAAATAACATTCTATTTGATATACTAACCAAATTTCATGTTTTATTATGACAATGTTTCTTGTTCAAGAAAATGTAGCCAAGTTTGGTGAAATCTGCTTTGAATCATTTTGTCTGAGTTGAGACGGTGTCTTCATGCACAGTGTGCTGACTAAATTGGAACATGGGCCTTTGCACCTAAAAAGAGGTCATGAAGACCTGCGCGGAGCTGTTCCTTTCTTTCATCACCCTGGTGAATAAGCATTAGAACACCATGGTCAACCTCTGTTCTCAAGATACTACCACTGCCAAACACTTCAGTCTGGAAACTGCTGTCCCATTCCCTGCATCTCGGTGTGTAACTGAAGTCGTCACAGCTGCCACACAGAGCTCTTCCACCTGGTCCCTAGCTCTGCTCACTAGGGCAGCTTTAGTCCTCCCTGTCCTCCATAATGTCATTCAACAGGACCACTTGGAGATGGGAGATGATCCAGATGGACCATTTTGGATCACTAGGGATACTCTCCCTCTCTCTCTGTGCATAGGACAAAATGAGATGGAAATGCTGGGCAGTGTGCCAAGGCATTTACCTTTCACACCACAGAAGAGAAGTGATAAACATGTGTCCAGCTGCATTTATTGTACTGGGACTTCCAACAATCACCAATCGATTCACAAAGACACAATATGCTCAACACATTTAACCTGCTCAACACATCTAAGGACATTTTAGTACACGTAACACTAATCCAAGATTTCATCATCAAAACCGATCGCTTAACAGCCTTTTTTCTGTATGTGGAAGTTACCTAACTCATTTTCCCAATTTATCATGGACTTGCTCAACTTGCTTCAGGTGACAAGCACAGCTGGGATCTCCCCTCCTAGCTGGGTTGTTCTTCCTGATGGGTGTTTTCCAGCCTTGGTTCCAAGCACCCCCTTGCCTTTCTCTCCTCTGTATTTACTTGCGCAGGAGCACTGCAGACAGAAGCAGCCACTGCGTATCCTGGCTGTCTTCACTGTTCTTTCTGACCTAACCCTCTGTCCTCTCTTCTCTGTAATCCGTACTAGCTGCTTCAGCAGGTTTCCTAATGCAAGGCATCGACTGGAGAAAAGCTAGACCTCCAATACCACCATGGAAGAATCCACCACAGGCCGATGTTCCCAATAAAAAGCTCAGTGAGATGCACAAATCACACATTTAGAGGCATCAAAAGCCGTAAGAGCGAGGAGAGCAAAACGGAAGGGAAAAAAACCTTCCTCATGTGAACTGAAGACCCTGCGCTGACCTGGAGGACAAGCCAGTCTTGACTGACCTGTGCTCAGCAGCCTGGCCCACACGACCCCCTTCCTCACACAGCTCTGCCTGTCAGAGGAAGTATTAATTTTCTGTGTCACCCAAATGGTCCAGAGATTTTTATAAACAATGCCTGGCTTTCAAAGGTCGCTAGGCACTCACACTGAAGGAAAAGCAAGTCTACATGTGGCCCAGAGGATAGAATTCATAGGCAAGGATTTTTAAAGACATTATTATTATTATTTGTTATTATTATTAGTGTGTGTATGTATATATATTTAAGTGATGTAGGGTGGGTGTACATGGCACAGTGCATATGTGGAGATCAGAGGACAGCTTTGTGGAGCTGGCTCTCTCCTTCCCCCTTTATGTGGGTTCTGGGATTGATAAGGTAGAATTCAGCAAAGCAAACTTACTTTACTATAAAGTAACTTGGCATACCCAAAGGTTTTCTCATTAAAAAACAAACATTAAAAAGAGAGCCCTCAAAAATAACAAACTATTGTGTTTTCTGGAGGTTTTTAAAACTAAACACACGGGGCTGGAGAGATGGCCTAGCAGTTAAGAGCGCCGACCGCTCTTACAGAGGACCCGGGTTCGATCCCCAGCACCCACATGGCGGCCGAGAACCGTCTGTAACTCCAATTCCGGGAGAACTCCAGTTCCAGGGGAATCCGAGACCCTCTTCTGACCGCGGCGTTGCACGACACGGGTGCACAGACTTGCATGCAGACAGTACATTCATACACATATAGAAATAAATAAAATTAATTAAAAAAAAAATTTAAAACTAAACACACAGTGAGTAAGTACTAGGTATCTCAAGCTATTAGCTGCTGTCTAGTCTTCTCACTCACAGCTTGCTTTATTGTGAAGTACTGGGCTTGCTAACAGGGTTGAAGTCTGATAGAGTGCACATTCTTAGATTTAGTCTTATGATAGAGACTATTAGCACATTCTCAAAGAGCAGGTAGTTCTGTCTCCACTGCTAGGTTGTAAAAGAGACATGAGGAGAGACATGTTGGCTAAGCAATCCCAGCCACCATCACAGCAGACTGAGCAATCCCAACCACCGTCACAGCAGAAAACTGGCTCTGGCTTTAAGACAGAACACATGCTGCTAGGTGCTCGATGTGCATTCCAGAAACAGCTATATTTTTGCTTCCCAGAGAAACACTATGTGCCTCTTACTTGTCAGGCAGCAGCTCTGCAATGAAGTTTTCTACGGACACAGCAGTCTGCTTTTCGTGGATCACTCCGGTTCGCCGCAAGCTATCTATACGTTCCTGGGCACCCTAAACAACAACAGCACAGGTTGGAAATCAATTTTTCTAAAATATCAAACATTTAGTGTTAAGTATGCTGATTCTTAAATATGTAATTCATGCACATGTTTATATACATTACTCACTACAAATGTTCAAACAATACAAAAGTATACAATAAAAACATCCGATCACATTTCTTCAGTAGTAAGTTTTGGGTCTACCTTCCAAGTTATTCCTTATGCATTATTGTGTTGGATGCAGCTGTTTAACTAGGTGTTCTAGTTGTCTTCCATTGCTGTGACAAAACACTCTAACCGACACCAACTTGGGGAGGAAAGGGTTTATTCAGCTTACATCTCCTGGGTCACAGTTCATCACTTAGGGAGCCCAAGGCAGGAACTCAGGGCAGGAACCTGGAGGCAGGAGCTGAAGCACAGGCCATGGAGGAATGCTGTTCACTGGCTTGCTCCCCTGGCTCGTGCCCAGCCTGCCTTCTTTTTTTTAATTTTATTTATTTCTGTATGTGTATGAATGTACTGCCTGCATGCAAGTTTGTGCACCCGTGTCGTGCAATGCGCGGAGGTCAGAAGAGGGTCTCGGATTCCCCTGGAACTGGAGTTCTCCTGGAATTGGAGTTTCAGATGGTTCTCGGCCGCCATGTGGGTGCTGGGGATCGAACCCAGGTCCTCTGTAAGAGCGGTCGGCGCTCTTAACCGCTAGGCCATCTCTCCAGCCCCCCAGCCTGCCTTCTTATATGGTACACAACAACCTGCCCAGGGTGGCACCACTCATTGTGGGCTGGGCCCTCCCACACTGCTCAACAATCAAGACAATACTCCACAGATGTGGCCACAGGCCAATCCAATGGAGCCAATTCCCCAATTGAGGCTCCCTCAAACCCAGGTGTGTCAAGTTGACACTAAAGCTATCCAGCACACTAGGTTACTTTTAAATTGGAAATTCTAATCGATTATGCTTATAAGAAAGCTCCATTTTTTATTGTTCATTTAGCAAGAGGTCCTCTACTGGAGGACCTCTACAAAACCTTGTCCACCCTACCATGTGCTTGGTCAACACACTCATCACTATTTCAGTGTGTGATCATACCTACTACAGTGAACATGTTTTTTCTACTTTTTCTGATTCCCTTTAAATAAACATGTACCAATATCTTATTAGAGTCACGGAGGGGCTGTGAATCAAGTCTAGGACCAATACCTCCAAGACATATTATCAGGACAAACTCACTAAGAATAATAATAGCACAAGAGCTACCATTCCAACAGATGAGCAATTCTCAACACAGAAATACAGGAAAAGGGAACAAACAGAAACAGTTCAATGAATTAAAGAAGATCTGAAAGAAAATCGAACTGCTGACATCAGAAGCTTATTTCAAGGCCAGATGAATACACATGTACCAAAATGGACATCACCTGAAAGGGAAAGTTATGAACGATGTGGTACACCAAACTGAGGGGATGAGCACACTGCATAAGCAGCTCAAAGCCAGCAGTGCTCATCTGAGAGTTGAAAAGCAAAGTCTACGTTGTTAGGACATGCTGCTGCTTCAGACTCACCTCAATCATTTCATAAACCATGACTATGAAAGACGCATGCGATAAAAGTGTTCAAAAGGAAAATGTGCTCAAAAATCTATTTCAAGCTAGATGTGATGTGGCACGCTTCTAATCCTAGGGTGAGACAGGAGGATTATGAGTTGGAGACCAGTCTGGGCTAAATAAAAGATGGACAAGACCATCTTTCCAAGACCAAGGAAAGAAAAGGAAAAGAAAAATCTATGCTGTCTGGGAACTCATTATGTAGAATAGGCTGTCTCGAAGCTCACCGAGATCCACCTGCCTCTGCCAGGATCAAAGGCTTACTCCACTGAGCTTAATAAACCTATTTCGAAAGATAAAAAGTTAAACAGAGAAAAATGAGATTAAGTGGTCAATTCTCACTCAGAGTATTAAAAGACAAAGAGCCAGCGGCAACTTGGAAGCAGTCGAGAACTGAAGACGCTGGCCTGGAAAGAGGAAAGGGGGATTTCAGCCACCACAAAGTAAAGATGGTCTACTTGGATCAATCTTATCTCCAGTGCCCAGCACAGAACACAAGCAAAGAGGAGGTCAGCAAAAGCTCACATGAGAAAAATCAAACAAAGGGAAAATAAAGGCTTCCATGAGCCTGTGTGGCAAATATTAAAAGAATATACATATGGCATCACCCATCCAAAACACCAGACAAGATCCTGCTTCTGGAGTAAATACCCGCAGGTAAGATGAACTTAATTCTTTCTAATTAATGGATATTGTAATATGCCACTCCATTCTTCCTATATTGGATTAAAAAGACATTTAAGTGTTATTTCATGAAAAAAATTATAGGATCATATAGCTGTTCATATGTCTGTCTATGGAGGTGCCACATGAGCTATGCATTACAAAAAACATTCCTGCATTTTATACTTCCAGGAAATACTTGCTACACTTGTTTAATCCTGCCCTACGAGACTTTATGCCTCACAGAATTCACCAAATATTAAAGATAACTGGTGTCCACTAGAGATGGGATAATCAGCTGGACAGACAAGTTCAATTCATTGTTTCATTAACTCCAGAAGAGAAAGTGAAAAGGGGATTGTATCCGGCCTCTCTTTTCACTGATTAACACATTAATTAAAGATGTGCAATCTTTTGGAATTATAACACACCTCAATATTAGTCCATACCAATGTTTTGAGAATGGAGTTTTTCTTTACTCTATGTAAGGGATCAAGATTCAAGAGTTCTGAGGCCACACTGAAATAATTTCCAACTGATCTGCAAGATGGGAGTACTTTGGGAACCTATTACATCCAAAGCAACTTGGCTCAGATGCAAATTAAAGTTGTATATATCTTCAGCCTGCTCAAAGCCATTATCTACAGCATTAGAATTTGTGGACTATAAGCTATAAAACAGTCACAATCACAACTAGCTTTTCAATAAAAATACTGATAGCACAGAAGTTTGAGGATCTTCCTAACTTAATTGTCGCTGAACTTATTATCTGTCTTAAATAGTGATATGACTAAAGGAAAGTTGAGTTCACAATGGTCATTGTCATCAAATAGTCTGCTAAGTAGGGAAAAATATGGGCTGAAATGTTGGTATTTTAAGGTTCTACACTATTATTCTCATTAGCTCCCTCTACTGTTCCTAAAAGAATAAAACACATTTTTTTATTATTTTAAAAAGCACACACATTTCTAGGAATTTCAATTTTGAGCTTGGATGACAGACCACCTATGTCTAAATTTGTAAAGGAAAAACCAATAGACAAAATAAGTCTGTAGCTGGGTGTAGTGGTGCACGCCTTTAGTCCTAGCACTCAGGAGGCAGGGGCAGATGGATCTCTGTGAGATCAAGACCAGCCTGGTCTATATATAGAGTTCCAAGCAGGGAGACTCTGTTTCAAACAAAATAAAACAAAAATCTGTCAAATATGAATAAAATTTCAAGATACAATGGACTATGGATAATAAATATTCATCACACAAGATTTCCTTGAGAAAGAATATATGCATCAGCCTTTCAAATATAATACCTACCTATTGTAAACACCACCTGTGTAATGGTACCTAATGTAACAAAATATTTAAGACCCCATGTTTAGCATCCATAATTAAAAAGCAGACTTTCCCGCCAGGTGTGGTGGTGGACGCCTTTAATCCCAGAACTCGGGAGGCAAAGGCAGATCTTTGTGAGTTCAAGGCCAGTCTGGTTTACATAGCGAGTTCCAAGACAGCTGGGGCTGCAGGGAGACCCTGTCTCAAAAAGACCAAACTGAAAAAAAAAAAAAAGCTGAGTTTCCTTATACCAGTTTTAAAAATCATTTTCCTTTGAAGCCAAGTGCATACCAAGAGGAGAAAAAAACCCAAAAAACTAAAGGAAAAGCCAGGTGTAGTGGGCATGCCTCTAATCCCAGAACTGGAGGTAGAAGTGGGATGTGGGTAGCATGTGGGTAGGCTCAGGAGTTCAAGGACAGTCTTAGCTACATAGCCAGCCTGAGCCAGCCCAGCTACAGGAGACTCTGTGGTGGTGCACATCTTTAATCCTAGCACTTGGGAGGCAGAGGCAGGCGGATCTTTGTGAGTTCAAGGCCAGCCTGGTCTACAGAGTGAGTTCCAGGACAGCTGGGACTACAGGGAGACCCTGTCTCAAAAAGACCAAAAAAAAAAAAAAAAAAAAAAAAAGAGATGTGATGAAGCTGTCTGGAAAGCTCCTGCATGGCTGGTGACTGGACACACCCTCAGCAGATTCCTTCAGAGCATGGCTGGGTGGACTCCACAAGGAACTGGAACAAGATATGTGCAATTCTTATAGGAATCCTGTTGCAACATAGGGAAGCAGGGAAGTAGAAAGATGTTCCTATAGCACCAACTTCCTTCCTTCTGTCCTCGTAAGAATACAGAAGCTGGAGAGATGGCCTAGCATTTAAGAGTGCCGACTGCTCTTGCAGAGGACCCGGGTTCGATCCCCAGCACCCACATGGTGGCTGAGAACCGTCTGAAACTCCAATTCCAGGAGAACTCCAGTTCCAGGGGAATCCGAGACCCTCTTCTGACCTCAGCGACATTGCACGACACAGGTGCACAAACCTACATGCAGACAGTACATTCATACACATAGAAAATAAATAAAATTTAAAAAAAAGAATACAGAAGAAAGCAAAAAACAATATATGAGGGGAGAATTCCTAGACTTTAGAATTTCTGTATTTAAACAGAAATTTAAAAAAAAAAAACTGGATTCAAAGGATGTTACATTTTCTTCTGTTCCTGTTTTGAGACAGTGTTTTACTATGTAACCGTGGCAGGCCTAGAACTCCTTTATAGAACAGGCTGGCCTTGAACTCACAGAGATTTGCCTGCCTCTGCCTCCTGAATGCTGAGATTAAAGGTATGCACCACCATGCCTGATAGGATACTAAAATTTATTTAATTTCATTAGTTGATCTGAAAATTAATACTGGGTTAAGAAGATTCCTTTCAGGTAACTATTCTTTTTTAAATTAATTTATTTTTATTTCATGTATATGAGTGCTTTCCTGGCATGTATATAAATGTACCCATGTCATGCAATGCCTTCAGAGGTCAGAAGAGGCCATCAGATCCCCAGGAACTGGAGTTATGGACAGTCGTTAGCCCCCACGTGAGTGCTGGGAACTGAACCTGGGTCCTCTGGAAGAGCAGCCAGGGCTCCTACCTGCTCGCTGAGCCATCTCTCCAGCCCCAGGAATATTCTTTTTGTGTTCTCTCAGTATCTTTCCTTTCCTCATCCAATAATCAAAACGTGAGATTTTATTAAATTAAAGTTCTATTATATCGTCATAATATTACAGCACTGTTAAACTGAAAGCAAAGATGGCATTATTTCAGTAACAAAAATACATCCATATAGACAATCAGGATCATCATCACAATTATGGAAACACTGACTGTCAGGTTCCATATTCTGGAAAAGCTTTTATTACTCACCTTTAGTCCAGCCGCATAGCCTACTGGCTGCGGGGCAATATTGGACTGTCCAGCTTCCCCCACAACCACAGCTAAGCCGAAGACTTCCTGGAAGGCATCGCGGACAGCAGCCACTTTCACTTCTTTATTGGAGGTTACTACAATATCCAGCTCACCTCCAGATTCTACAGTAGAAGAAAATGCCAATTCCAAATTAAAGCAATAGAATTCTACTAATCACTATCATACCATATGCTCATACTTCATATACATAATTATTACCAGCCTCATAAAACCATCCGAGATATAAATCTCTTATCTATCTATCTATCTATCTATCTATCTATCTATCTATCTATCTATCTAATCTATCTTCCGTCATCCATCTATCTACACTGTTGAAGAAATAGGCTGGCAAAAACCTTAGCCAACACAACACAGCTGCTCAATACTAATAAACACCAGGACTCAAACCCAGGCAGGCGAGTCTACCAACTTTTCCTGAGTTTTAGTGATAGGAATTTAACACACGATCTGCAGTGTGATTTACCTCCTACTGGTTCTGAGTTATCTGCAACAGCTACAGCCCAGGCTGATCTTCAGTATTCTACAAAATGCTCATGAATACATTAGCTCTGCTTGAAACAACAGCAAACTGAAAATCTAACAAGTGAAAATAGCGACTTTAACCAGTTTTTTCCATACTTCATCTGTTCATGGAATACTCCTTTCAGTACATAACAGGATCTCCTAAGAGACTTCACAGAAATCCATCTGGAAATGATGACAGAGTAGGTATGAAAAGTCTGTCTGCTGTGCTATGCCTAACTTAACAACTTTCATCTTCTACTTGGTTTACATTGAATGAGCATCTTACACCACACCTTAAAATTGGGAGCAGCAGTCGCTTTCCTGCTGTCTGGTAACAAGGACAAAAACCATTATATGCAAACTTCTAACATCAGAGTAATTCCCAAAAGCAAACACCTGTCTTGTGAGGCGTAAAGGCACATTTGAGGTATTCTGACAAAATGAAAACTGCCACTGATAGCAAATAATTCATCATAGAGTTTCATAAAAGGTATGTATAAAACAAGAACTACCAAAAAATATACTTTTGTCAGTTTTTGGTTTGGTTTGGCTTTGTTTTTTTTGAGACAGGGGCTCTCTGTAGCCCCAGTTGGACTGGACCTTGCTACATGTAGCCCAGGCTGGCCTCAATGTCACAGAGATCCTCCTGCCTCTGACTCCCAAGTGCTAGGACTAAAGGCATGCACCACCATGCCTGGCAAAATACAACTTTAAATCTAAAAAAACATTCTGAGATCATCAATCATTATACTGTAAATTTCAGCACTACAAAGGGCAGATAGAACAGCTAGATACTAATGTATAAATTATACATGTACTACTGTCTTAATATCTGTAAACTGAAATAATATTTAAAATTTGAAAATTAGCAAAGTAGTACTACTATATAACCCTTTACTTATTTATAAATTCAAACATCTAAATTTTTTCAATTATTTTAAAAATTGGTGTTCTGTTATTTTTGACTACTTTAAAATTTTTTAACCTTACATATGTGATGAAGGTTGAGCAGTCCTTATCCAAATTGTATGAGAGAAGAACTATTTCAGATTTTAGGATGTGGGATTGCTGCCTATAGACAATCGTGGGGGTGGGACCTGGGCGTAAGCTGCTTCATAACCTTGCACATGGCTTGAAGGTAAACGCATACATTTCAATGGACCTGTGTTTTGACCCCAAACCCGTCACATGATCATGTGTAGAACTTTACACATGTGTGTGGTAGACATCGTGTTAGCATTCAAAAACATTCAGATTTTGGAGCATTTTGGGTTTCAGATTTTAGAATTAACAACGCTCAATCTGAACCGTCAATTCAAAGTCTGTGTTCTGCTCTAACATGACAGGCAACACAATGGCAATCACTGGTTAAAAGGACTTCCATGAAATCCACTTGTAATGCAAAAATCCCTTTGACCAGAGACAAGGCTACCTGTCCTGACTCAACATTTTGGGAACCCTTGAAGACATTTTTTTGTAAAAATGCCTCAAGTTTTCCTCAAGTACTTATACTGTTGTTTTTGCTGTCAGTAAAGCATAAGCCTTTATAGTTATATTACTTTTAAAGGTACATAATTAAAGTTATGTTATCACAAATTAGGATATTTGGTAAAAAATTCCATTTCCATACATTTCTTTATCCTTCCTTGGATTTATTCCCCCTTTTCCCACATCACCCCCCTTTGGGAGACAAGGTCTTGTTCTGTAATCCCACCTGCTGTCACAACTCCCAATCCTCCTGCTTTGGCCTCTCAGTAGCTAGATTACGTTTGTCCCACATGGCCCGGCATGCATTCTTCTTGATGGTCATGAAGACCACTGACCTGAAAGCTGCCTTAGATTTGAGCCCTGGCTCTCTCATGCATCAGGCTTTATTACCTTGATGAAGACTCAGGACTCGATTCTTTGTAGAGAAATGCCTGCCACCTCACTGAACTGTGTTAGAACTGCTTTTACACTCTAGTGTGGCATATTCGGTGAAGCAGCAAGACTGCCAAACATGCTCACTCCTTTCCTTCACAATCAACATATGTACACAAGAAAAGAATACTGATGATATAATAAGTATACCAAACAAAACTGGGATGAATATACAAATATATACGATAGAGTCAAATTTGTGAACCTTTTAGACATTTACAAACAAAAAAGAACAATTTAGCTCATTTAATATCTAATTCTTTTGGGGGGATGGTTGTTGGTTCTTGTTTGCTGTGGCTGAAGCTAGCCATGAATTCCCGTTCCTCCTGAATTTCACACCTCCCAAGTGCCAAGATTATAGGCATGTGCAATTGTACATGGCTATGTGACTTCATTCTTCATTCAATTTTCTACTTCATGGGAAATAAAGTTACTATTTTTTTTAATTAAGTGTTAGTTCAACCAAGCTCCAACCAAGTTGTATGATCCAAAATACTAACTTCCACCTCTCTGAACCCAGGCTCACAACTGAAGGAAGCATCCATTTTACAGAGCCCTCAACAGCATCAGTGGCTGGCATATCAAGCATTCATTTGATAATGAACAGATCTCTGTAGCCTTTGTCAACTGACTTGTACTCAATAGGACCAGAGTCAAGACCAAGCTATTGGCTTTTTACTGCCAGTAAGAACTTGTGCTGAAGTACCTAGAGCACAGCTTGCAAACGAGTGTCTATGGGATTGTTAATGGCTACTGACCGAGGTAACCCATACTTGTTTCATATACTGGGTATGTATATAAAAGTTTAAGAATGGGCAGTATGCTCAAAGGATATTTGATGCCAGCTCAAAGACGATTAAAATAGCTTTCCCTGGGCTGGAGAGATGGCCTAGCGGTTAAGAGCGCCGACTGCTCTTGCAGAGGACTCAGGTTCGATCCCCAGCACCCACGTGGCAGCTGAGAACCATATTTAACTCCAGTTCCAGGGGAATCCAACACCCTCTTCTGATCTCCACAGCATTGCACTACACGAGTGCACAGACCTACATGCAGACAGTTCATTCATATACATACAAAATAAATAAAATTAAAAAAAAATTAAAAAATAGTTTTCCCTGCAAGCTCAGTAATCAACTTTTATTAATTACTAAATATACGGCCTTCCTCTTTTATTAATTACTAAATATACCGCTTCCTGAAAAGCACGAACACATTTAATTAAAACAGATAACTAGAGCTGGGTGTGGTGGCGCACACCTTTGATCCCAGCACTGGGGAGGCAGAGGCAGGCAGATCTCTGTGAGTTCAAGGCCAGCCTGGTCTACAGAGTGAATTCAAAGCCAGCTTGGGCTATAGGAAGACCCTGTCTCTAAAAAAGGCCAAAAAAAAATTAATATAATAAAATATAATATAATGTAATATAATAAAATAAAACAAAAAATAAAATAAAATAAATAAAATAAAATAGATATTTCAGCAGTTAAGAGCACTGCTTTCTTACAGAGGATCCAGGTTCATTTCCCAGCACCTACATGGTAGCTAATAATGGTCTATTACTCCAGTTTCAATAGATCTAACTCCCTCTTCTGGCCTCTGTAGGCATTCCACCACACAGTTACCCTTATATACATGTAGGCAATACACTCATACAGATAAACTAACTCAATCAAAAAATTTTAATCTTAAAACCAAGTGTAAATAAAGGATAATTTAAAAGCTAACAGTAAATAAGGAAAAATTCATATAAAACACTAATCCATGTTTATAATTAAAAGCAGTATCATACTGTTTCATTCCTCCGAAGTTCATTTTGTATAGTTTTCAAACTTACATAACGGTGACTAAGAAAAAGAGAAGTTAGTTATACCCGAAACTGAGACTAACCATCATTTTAATGCAGGAACACAGAAGACATGTCCCATCAGTAACATGATCAATGGAAAGGAACTGAAAACTCCAATCAATGACAGACATCTATAAGCATTTAAAGCATACGGCTCTGTAGGTCTCAATGATGTACGTACTGATATATGGGGCCATGCCAGGGTCCAGCGTCGTAATCATGCTTTCCACTGAGTGTTTGGTCTTATCAAGCACAGATTTCACCATAGGGTTCCCAGCCACACCCTGCATAAATAAATTAATATGCAAATTCTCACTCCAAACAATACCTTGATCTTCATGAGTATGAATGAAACTTTAAACATTTTTTCTTTATTTCTGAGAGGAGTCTCCTCTTCCAACTTACCAGAAAACTAAGGATTCAGGACAACTGAGTTCGAATGAATTAAATGTAAGACTGCCAGGCAACCTTATGCTGAAAACCATCAAAGTTATTGGTATGACAAGTACTCTTTCCATTTTATTGCCAAATGTGCTTCATACCCATTTCAGCACAGAGGATATTTTCAAAACACATCAGGATCACAGCCAACCCTTCCTGCAGGTTGTATCATGTGCACTACTATTACAAAGATGGGCTCAAGGGCCCAAAAAGCCTGGGAACTGACACTAACATGTAATTTAGGAGATGAGACAAAGGTGACATGAAATCACTGGGCATATGCCCTTCAAACACTTCATTAAGAGGCTGGAGAACACCTACATTTCATCCCTGCTTATGATGTAGCATGAAATATACCAGTTACTGTTAAGTGTGAAAATGTTATGATACAAGAAGTAGAAGACATTGAAGAGAAACAGTTGTCTGTATTATGGTATGTAAAGGTATTCTTTCAGCATAGAAAACTGAAAGAGTCACAGAGATGACTCCCAAACATTTAAGAATGTTTGTATTAAAAAAGCAAGATGAAATTGAAATGAAGCTTAAAATGGAAGAAATTGTAACATGTATAAAGTAAAATACTATTATGAGAGTAAGAGCTCTTAACAAATTCATTAAGACAGGAAAATGTAAAAACAGAATTCACAAAACAAAATCTCATGGAAAGAAATGATCAAATTCGTATCAAACAAATAAACATTAAAACAAGATTTCAGGGCCAAGGAGATGCTCAGCAGGTAGGCAGGTAAGTGCCATTCAAGCATGAAGACTTTAGTAGGGATCCCCACAACATGCATAAAAAGCCCATGGGTGTGACAGCCACATGTGATGCCAGGAGGCAGAGGCAGGGATCCTCAAAGCAAGCTGCCAAGGCAGATGAGCTTTCAAAACCATGAGCTCTAGGTCAGCAAGAGGCCCTGCAATCAAGAAAGACACGTCCATCGACATCAGGCCTCTGCACATGTGTATATATGTGCATCTACACACACATATTACACATACTCCAATAGACACATGCTCCAACACACATTTACCAAAAAAAAATTTCAAGTTTTGTTTATTAAATCAGAAAGTACTGTATCTAAAATTAATAGCCAGTACTGCCAAGTAAAAAACGCTGTAACAATGTGTGGTGGTACAGCACTGCACAGCCAGACACAGCCAGTTCTAAACCCTGTAACAATGTGTGATGCTACAGCACTGGACAGCCAGACACAGCCAGTTCTAAACGCTGTAACAATGTGTGGTGGTACAGCACTGGACAGCCAGACACAGCCAGATCCAAACACTGTAACAATGTGTGGTGGTGCAGCACTGGAAAGCCAGACACAGCCAGTTCTAAACACTGTAACAATGTGTGATGGTACAGCACTGGACAGCCAGACACAGCCAGTTCTAAACACTGTAACAATGTGTGATGGTACAGCACTGGACAGCCAGACACAGCCAGTTCTAAACACTGTAACAATGTGTGATGGTACAGCACTGGACAGCCAGACACAGCCAGTTCTAAACACTGTAACAATGTGTGATGGTACAGCACTGGACAGCCAGACACAGCCAGTTCTAAACACTGTAACAATGTGTGATGGTACAGCACTGGACAGCCAGACACAGCCAGTTCTAAACACTGTAACAATGTGTGATGGTACAGCACTGGACAGCCAGACACAGCCAGTTCTAAACACTGTAACAATGTGTGATGGTACAGCACTGGACAGCCAGACCCAGCCAGTTCTAAACACTGTAACAATGTGTGATGGTACAGCACTGGACAGCCAGACCCAGCCAGTTCTAAACACTGTAACAACGTGTGATGGTACAGCACTGGACAGCCAGACACAGCCAGTTCTAAACACTGTAACAATGTGTGGTGGCACAGCACTGGACAGCCAGACATAGCCAGTTCTAAACGCTGTAACAATGTGTGATGGTACAGCACTGGACAGCCAGACACAGCCAGTTCTAAACGTTGTAACAATGTGTGGTGGTGCAGCACTGGAAAGCCAGACACAGCCAGTTCTAAATGCTGTAACAATGTGTGGTGGTGCAGCGCTGGACAGCCAGACCCAGTCAGTTCTAAATGCTGTAACAATGTGTGATGGTACAGCGCTGGACAGCCAGACACAGCCAGTTCTAAACACTGTAACAATGTGTGATGGTACAGCACTGGACAGCCAGACACAGCCAGTTCTAAACGCTGTAACAATGTGTGATGGTACAGCACTGGACAGCCAGACACAGCCAGTTCTAAACGCTGTAACAATGTGTGATGGTGCAGCGCTGGACAGCCAGACCCAGCCAGTTCTAAACGCTGTAACAATGTGTGATGGTACAGCGCTGGACAGCCAGACACAGCCAGTTCTAAACACTGTAACAATGTGTGATGGTACAGCACTGGACAGCCAGACCCAGCCAGTTCTAAACGCTGTAACAATGTGTGATGGTACAGCACTGGACAGCCAGACACAGCCAGTTCTAAACGCTGTAACAATGTGTGATGGTGCAGCGCTGGACAGCCAGACCCAGTCAGTTCTAAATGCTGTAACAATGTATGATGGTACAGCACTGGACAGCCAGACACAGCCAGTTCTAAACACTGTAACAATGTGTGATGGTACAGCACTGGACAGCCAGACACAGCCAGTTCTAAACGCTGTAACAATGTGTGATGGTACAGCACTGGACAGCCAGACACAGCCAGTTCTAAACGTTGTAACAATGTGTGATGGTGCAGCGCTGGACAGCCAGACCCAGTCAGTTCTAAATGCTGTAACAATGTATGATGGTACAGCACTGGACAGCCAGACACAGCCAGTTCTAAACACTGTAACAATGTGTGATGGTACAGCACTGGACAGCCAGACACAGCCAGTTCTAAACGCTGTAACAATGTGTGATGGTACAGCACTGGACAGCCAGACACAGCCAGTTCTAAACGTTGTAACAATGTGTGGTGGTGCAGCGCTGGACAGCCAGACCCAGTCAGTTCTAAATGCTGTAACAATGTATGATGGTACAGCACTGGACAGCCAGACACAGCCAGTTCTAAACACTGTAACAATGTGTGATGGTACAGCACTGGACAGCCAGACACAGCCAGTTCTAAACGCTGTAACAATGTGTGATGGTACAGCACTGGACAGCCAGACACAGCCAGTTCTAAACGTTGTAACAATGTGTGGTGGTGCAGCGCTGGACAGCCAGACCCAGTCAGTTCTAAATGCTGTAACAATGTATGATGGTACAGCACTGGACAGCCAGACACAGCCAGTTCTAAACACTGTAACAATGTGTGATGGTACAGCACTGGACAGCCAGACACAGCCAGTTCTAAACGCTGTAACAATGTGTGATGGTACAGCACTGGACAGCCAGACACAGCCAGTTCTAAACGTTGTAACAATGTGTGATGGTGCAGCGCTGGACAGCCAGACCCAGTCAGTTCTAAATGCTGTAACAATGTATGATGGTACAGCACTGGACAGCCAGACACAGCCAGTTCTAAACACTGTAACAATGTGTGATGGTACAGCACTGGACAGCCAGACACAGCCAGTTCTAAACGCTGTAACAATGTGTGATGGTACAGCGCTGGACAGCCAGACACAGCCAGTTCTAAACGTTGTAACAATGTGTGGTGGTGCAGCACTGGAAAGCCAGACACAGCCAGTTCTAAATGCTGTAACAATGTGTGATGGTACAGCGCTGGACAGCCAGACACAGCCAGTTCTAAACACTGTAACAATGTGTGATGGTACAGTGCTGGACAGCCAGACACAGCCAGCTCTAAACACTGTAACAATGTGTGATGGTACAGTACTGGACAGCCAGACACAGCCAGTTCTAAACTCTGTAACAATGTGTGGTGGTACAGCACTGGACAGCAAGACCCAGCCAGTTCTAAATGCTGTAACAATGTGTGGAGGGGCAGCACTGGACAGCCAGACCCAGCCAGTTCTAAGGCACTGACTGGGACATTCAGCAGGTATTAATCCTGTTGGGTCAGAGATGGCCATCACATGCATACAGTGCACATCAGCTTTATTCATAAGAATCACGATCAGAAGAGACCACTGCACAGCTCAGTGGCTATGATTAATAACACTGTATTATACATCATGGCAGGCAGGCCTAGCAGTGCAGTCCTGCAATCCTCTACTGCAGGGCTAAGTGGGACACATTTAAGGCCAATCTAGGTCTTAGACTGTGAGACGCTTTTTCAAAATAAAAAGTAAATTTGGGGGTTGGAGAAATGCCTCAGTAGTTAGAAACACTGGCTGCTCTTGCAGAGGACCTGGGTTTGGTTCCCAGCACCCACATGGTGGCTAACAACCATTCATTCCTCTAGTTCCTGGGGATCTGACACCTTCTTCTGACCTCTATGGGGACTGCATTATATGGATGTACTTACAAACATGTAGGCAATACACTCATAAAAAATAAACACATTTCTAAAGAAAGAATATTTAGAGTTAGGGAGATGCTCAAATGCCTATGTGTGATGATCGGAACTCAGATCCCTGGCACCCATGCCAGCTGAGCAAAGCAACGTGTGTCTATGATCCCAGCACACGAGGGAAACCAGGACCTCCTTGTCCCTCACTGACCAAGCAATCTAGCTGAATGGATGAACTTCCAGTTCAATGAGACTCTGTATCAATAAATAATGTAGAGAACAATGAAGGAAAACCTCGATATTGGTTTCCATATGCACATACACATACGCACATATACATGCATACATTCTCATACAAATATTTGCAGACACCAAGTACATATACCAGAAAAGGGAGTGAGGAAGATTTTATGCTGGGAAAAATCCATAATATCAACTAGGTAAAGACAAACACCACATGTCACTAATCCAATTTGGTTTTGAAGAGTAAGTATATACAGACATGCCCAGACGAAAGATAAGAGCCACTCCAGGAAACTGCAGTTTCTTCCCTTACCACATACTGTATTTCAAAATGCCCTCTAATGAGTGCTTATCAGTTTTAGGACCAGAGTAATAACTTCAAAAGCAAATCCCTTACCTTGATAAAACCCCAGATTCCTCCGCCAGCGGATGCTTCCTCCTGACCTCTAGTAATCCTAGGATCTTCTTGTTCCTCTGGGAAAGTGATGGCTGACGTGGTTCCAGGTCCCTGTGCCAGAGGTGTCATACTGGCTTGCTGAGTAATGGGAGCTGGCAAAACACCTAGTCAATGGCAAAAGTTTTAATATGTGTAATTTATTCCACAAACATTTTCCTAAAAAAGACACAGCATAGCAGATGAACAGCTCAAAACACATTCAATAAATAGCTGTTTACTTAAGCACTTCAAGAATCAGACGTCACTCAAACCTTTATAAGTGTAAATTAAACAGTTTCAAAAAAAGTCTCTCCCTTTACATGAATATATAGGAAGCATCCTGAGAAAAGACAAGCACATACATACATGTACATATGTGTGTATATATGTGTGTGCTCATGTTTGTCCTATTCAGTGTTTGAATGGACAGCTGCTTTTCTAATCCAATTAACAAAAATAACTGAGACTCAAGCCCATCAAAAAAAGGTCACTTCACATAGCCATATCCTTCAAAACAACAAAAACCTCACCTAAGTGTAGGGAAGCATATAAAACGTATACCCTATATAGTTTTTATTTGTAAAGGTAGATAGGCCAATTTGCATAATCAATAATCAGATCTAAATTGCTTCTCTATACCCTGAAATGATAAACAACTCAAGAGACAAAGATTAGGTTTTGATCATTGGTTTCCAATAATCATAGAGAAGAGGAAGAAGAAGAAAAGCATGCAGTTGATCTAAGAAGGAAAGGGTCCATCAGCACCCATCTCGGGTACCTGGATTTTTACTTACTCCTTAAACAAGTCAGTTCTCATAAAGAGGTAAAGCTTTAACATACTCTCAGATTCCAACCCAGCTTCTCAGTAAGTACATGAATGTTAGGACAAAATTTTAGCAATCTTTCTCACTGGGCATGGCGGCACACGCCTTTAATCTCAGCACTCAGGAGGCAGAGGCAGGTGAGGCGGATCTCTGTTAGTTCAAGGGCAGCCTGGTCTACAGAGGGAGCTCCAGGCCAACTGAGACTAAAAGGGAGACCCTGTCTCAAAAAGACCAAAAAAAAAAAAATCTTTCTCATACCTCGAATACTAGTCATATGTCAAGTTTTATACCACACTAAAACATCATATGTTGTTATACCAGTTTTATTGTTAATTTAATTAGCAAAAGATGAGACTGGGAGACTCTGGAAATCAAAGAGTAAGGACAGACTGTCACTGAGTAGTAAAACCTGATACACTGCCTACAGAGTAGCATAAAATAGTGAAGGTGCTTTGAAAGCAGGCTAGCAGCGTTTCAAACAAATAGTTGCTACACAGGTCAGCAGTCCTCTGTGCAGGTGTGCATCCAGGAGAAATGAGAACATGTCCACACAGAAATGAATGCACTAAAGTTCCTAATAGAACTGTCCAAAGAACCAAAAAGTCGAAATAGGTCAATTATCAACTAAAGAACTAAATACACAAAATATGCCAGTTATACATCAGAATACTATTCGGCCAAATAAAAGAATGAACTATTCATCTGGGCATGGTAGCGCATGCCTGCCTTTAATCTCAGCACTCAGATTTCTGTGAGTTCAAGGCCAGCCTGGTCTACATAGTGAGCCAGATGGACTAAAAGGAGACCAGTCTCAAAAAAAAGAGGCCCAAAAAAAAAAAAAAAAAAAACGAATGACTACCACAACCACATGGACCATGAAAATACCTGAGGAGAAATCAATGCCAAGCAGAAAATAACACATCATAGGATTCCATTTACATGAATTTCCCAGAACAAGCAAATCTACACAGAGAAAGCACAGTAAGCTGCTGCCTGCACTGTGAGGACTGCAGAGCAGAGAATGACTACTAACAGGCAGGGACCTTCTTTTTTAAGGTTCTGAAGTTCACCGACTGTAGCAATGGACGCACAAATGTGATAATTGCAATTAATGGTTCCATTTCACTGCCCTGACAACAATAGGACAACTTTAGATTAAGAAAGGGATTTTCCCATTGTCCAGAGTTAGTGGATACAGTTAGGTTCATGTTTCTGTCCAAACCTGTCTGTGTGTTGTAACTGTTCTTCAATGTGTCTTTGTAACTGTCACGTTCCATGTTCTGTGTTTTGTTGTCAAAACAAGGCAATTCAAACTTGTTTTATTCTATGTTGCCACAAACAAAAAATTAAAGTAAGTTTACTTTGTCAGGGCATGCCTCTTAATTTTTTTGTTCCAAAGCCTAATTTGAACCCGGGTTCCTAAGTTTCTGACACTGTTATCTGAAGTTTATTTCTTATCTGTCCAAGTTATTTTTTTTCCCCACAGATACCTGTACAACTACAAATTTTCTTTTCCAGTTTTATTTTCTTGTTCTGACGTCTGGAAGAACCTGATTTTTACCCTTACGGTTCACTAACAGATGTTTTTTTTTTCTTTTTCTCCTGTGCGTGCCACATGCCTTCTTTTTTTTTTTTTTTTTTTGACCAGAGACGATTTTATTTATTTTATTTTATTATTTATTTATTTTGGTCTTCGAGAACAAGGGTCTCCCTGTAGCTCAGCTGACCTGGAACTCACTTCTGCTAGACCACTCTGGGCCTTGAACTGCACAAAGATCTCCTGCCCTCTGCCTCCCTGCTAGGTTATTAAAGGCATCATCATTTTAAAACTCCCTGGATTCATTCATACTCGGTACTTGGACAGTGGCACATTGCTTCCCCTGCAATCCCTTGCCTCCAATGAAATAGCCTAAGTACCTTTGATATGTGTCAGTTTTTTCAATTATATATATATATTCTGTTTTCCATCACTGTTACAGATTTTCAATAAGTTCATCGTTTTAGAACCAAAGGTGCAAGATGTCATCTCAGCCTTGGCAGCGCAGTTCATCAGAGCTGCAATGTTTTAAATAGTTCTAAAGGTGTTTTTTCCAATGCATGTGATGGTTTCAGTACAAACTGCAGGATAAAAAATCTTCTTGAAGGAATGTTTGGATACATGTGTGTTGTGTATTGACATTGTTCAAACAGCCATATTAAGGTCTGTCTATGTAATGATTACATGCTGTGCCTCTGCTTAGCATACCTTTACAAAGTGTTCATCGCCAATGTTTGTATTGAAGAACCTTATTTATGAGTGATATGCATGAATACTGATTCACTTTTTAAAAAATTCTTAAAAAATGTGGGGCTGGAGAGATGGCTAGCGTTAAGAGCGCTGACCGCTCTTACAGAGGAGCGCGCTTTCGAATCCCCAGCACTCCACATGGCCGGGCGAGAAAACTGTTGAAACCAATTCCAGGAGAACTCCAGTTCCAGGGATCTGACACCCTCTTCTGACCTCCACGGCATTGCACGACAGGGTGCACAAACTTGCCATGCAGAACAGTACATTGGAACACATACAGAAATAAATGCCGGGCGTGGTGGCGCACGCCTTTAATTCCTAGCACCTTGGGAGGCAGAGGCACACGGATCTTCGCTGTGAGTCTGAGGCCAGCCCTGGTCTACAGAGTGAGTTCCAGACAGCCAGAGCACAGGGGACCCTTCTCAAAAAAGGACAAAAAAAAACAAAAAAATTCTATAATGTAATTATGAATATACAAGAAATTGTGTTCCACCTACCAGGTACTTTATACCTAGTTACAGCACTCAAGTAGAAACAGACATATAAGAGTTACCCATACATACTAAACTTGTTTTATATATCTGTTATACTTTTCACATGTTACTTTTAAATTTTTAGAGAATAAGGTTTTACTTCCGTGACCATATGGAAATCTGAATGTAACCAATTTGGGGTGAGCCCTAAGTAGTATCTGCCTGCTGCTGGTATGTGACAATGCCCCCCCCCTTCCTTTTTCCTTTTCAAAGCTATAATTCAAAATCTGGGGACAAGTGACATGGCCTTCATTTGAGAAGGTACTGGTTTTAACTTCTTTATTATCTTGGGTTAGTTTCATGGGCTATGTTGTTAGAAATTTTGCCTTGCATGGTTTAAATCATTATACTTTGAGTACCTAAATGACCTTCATAGACCGTAAAGAACAGGGACTGGAGAGATGGCCTAGCAGTTAAGAGTGCCAACTGCTCTTGCAGAGGACCCGGGTTCGATCTCCAGCACCCACATGGCGGCCAAGAACCGTCCGAAGCTCCAATTCCAGGAGAACTCCAGTTCCAGGGGAATCCGAGACCCTCTTCTGACCTCCGTGGCATTGCACGACACGGGTGCACAAACTTGCATGCAGACAGTACATTCATACACATACGGAAATAAAATTAAAAAAAAAAAAAGAACAAATTGTAGGACTTACTGCATAGGTTTAATGTCAACTTGAAACACCTGAGCAAGAAACCTCAATAATTGCCTTCATTGGACTGGCCTGTGCCCATTGTGGGCGATGCCATTCTTGGCCAGATATTTCTATATCGTATACAATAGGCTGAATATGAGTCAGCAACACAAGACAGTAAATAGCATCCTTTCCTAGCCTGTGCTGCAGCCACTACCAGGATCCTACCATGAGCTTTTTTATTAGTTAGAATATTTTTGCCACAGCAATTAAGAATTTATTAACAGTGCTTAAGTCAATGTTCAAGCTTTACTTAGGAGTTATATGGTAATCAAAGTACCAAATTAATTCAAATAATCCTCTTGGAGGTTTAGCAACCACACTTAAAGCTCCAATCTGATTTGGCAAGAGGAAATTGAAGGGACAATATTTTGGCCCCTACCCTCTGAGGTATACTTGGGTCCTAGGGTCCTGCATCCACAACTTTGTGCATGTCCTGTGGCAGCGAGTCACCAGTCATCCCATGCCAGGGAAGTCTTGGAGATTCGCTTAAAAGGACTTCATCCTGCCAGTGTCCAGTCAAGGGAGGAAAGTCCATATAGAGAAGAAACTCCTCACACTTCAAAGGGAAGGTGTGGCCAAGCAAGGCCTGACTTTGTCCTCACATAGATGGAACTGGTGAAGAAAGCCAGGTGCAAGGCCTGAGTGACCCCCTAAGGACCAGAACCTCAACTGACCTTAACACCAAAACAAACTTCATTTATCTGAGCTGTGTGGTTTTAAACACCCCAATGGGAAACTCTAATCTAAAAAAGAGAAAGTGAACTAGCTTATTACCAGAGAGATAGGTGAGAGACCTACTATGCCAAGTTAGGAATCTACTGTGTCAAGTTAGAAAATATCTCGGGTAGGTGACAGAGTTAATGCGCCATGCCAGAAAATGTCACCTTTTATATTCTCATGGTTATGGCTCTCATTCTGGAGCCCTGTGTACTAAAGCTGGCCCTCATTCTAGAGCTCTGTGTACTAAAACTTTTTTTCCAATTTCTCAAGCCAGGGTACATGTCCTCTTTCCCTCTGTGGATCCTAGACAGGGACCCTCCAATTGCTAATGCACCCAGTAGCCCCCTGTTGGTACTGTGAAGTCCCTGCACTGGTATACTCATATAAGACTCAACCAGCTTGTCTTTTCAGTTGCAGAGAAAGTCCACTAAGTACTCGCCACTATTTATCTGGACCAAACCCACCGGGCAGAGCACCCAGAGCAGCCAAAATGGGAAAACAGATTCTAACCCTCCAGCCTGAAAGCTGTACCCTCAAGACTTCGCCCCTGATCAGCTCTGAAGCAGATACAGAAGAGAGAACAGCACCCCATTTCCTTATCATAAGCAAAAGGCTGGAATGTTAGGTCTGGGCTTCCCAGAGTACCAAGGGACACAGATGCCCACTTCCACCAGAGGCTGTCAATTTTCTGACCACTTCCTCTGTACCTGAAGCCCCACCCCCTGGCTATAAGTGGGTGGGCTCGAGGTGCCATCTCTCTCTCTCTCTGCCTGCCATGCTGCCTGGTTCCACCACGTGTCTGTAGGCTGCCCTTGTAGGCAGCCCTTGCTGGTAACTCCACATGGAAGTAAATCTTGTTCCTGGTGTGACTTAAGCCTCATGTGCCTTTTTATCTGGGGGCTGGGGCTGGGGATACACGGCCCTTTTTATAACCTAATACATATATGGACTAGAACCTACTGAACTGTACACTTCAAACTGACCACTGTACATTATGCAAGTTGCAGCTCAATAAAATGGAAAACTAACAAACAGTAATAAAACAGGAGCTACACCTATATATTTCAAAGACAAATGACCTGTTACTGGAGGTGCAGAAAACGACGGCATCAGAGGTGTCTGAGGGGCTCTTCCTGCGTGTCCTCTTGTGATGTCATAAGCTGTACCAACAGAAAATCCCGATATAGGAGGACCCGAGGATGGTGCAGACAGAAGGGCGCCTGGGGTGGAAGCCGAAGGCGGGAAGGGTGCTAATGGTGGACTACTGAAGGCAGTGACGGAAGATGGAGACACGGCAGTACCACTCAGGGGAGCTGAGGGAGCTGGAGACGGTGACACAAAGGGAGGTGGTGCGAGCGGCCGCAGTTGGGGCAGGGACGGCTGAGGAGTAGCATAGGCGTGTGCTGGCAAGGACTCCATCACTGGCAGACCCGGAGAGAAGGAACTGGTTGTGGCTAAAACAAAAAAAATGGAAAGAATAAGAATGCAAATTTGGAAATGCTTTTTATTTAGTTTTCAAATTCTTTCTGCTATCTTCTTATTTAATTTGGGGGCTGGAGAGATGACTCAGTGTTTAAGAGCACCAGCTGCTCTTGTAGAGGACCCACAGGGCAGCTGAGACCCATGCATAACTCTAGTCCAGGGGAATCCTACACCTTCTTAAGACCCCAGGGGCACTGCACAACACAGATGCACTTATACACATGAAGGCCATACACTCATAAAGTAAAAATAATAAATTTTAGAAAAGAATGATTAATTTGGCAAACCAAACAAATCTCAGCAATTATTTTTAAATGTGTAATTTCAAATGTATAACAACCATAACTGAGTACAAAAGACCTGGCAACTACCCAGGGGTTAGAAAGCAACTATGGGGGCTGGAGAGATGGCCTAGCGTTTAAGAGCGCTGACTGCTCTTACAGAGAACCGGGTTCAACCCCAGCACCCACGTGGCGGCTGAGAACCGTCTGTAACTCCAATTCCAGGAGAACTCCAGTTCCAGGGGAATCTGATGCCCTTTTCTGACCTCCGTGGCATTGCATGACATGGGTGCACAAACCTACATGCAGACAGTACATTCATATACATACAAAAATAAATAAAACCTACATGCAGACAATACATTCATACACATAAATAAATTTTAAAAAAAGAAAGCAACTATGTTTCTGAAAAGACCCATTATTTTATTTTTTTTCCCTATTGGTGTGTGTGTGTGTGTGTGTGTGTGTGTGTGTGTGTGTGTGTGTGTGTGTCTTTTGTCATCCCGGTTTGAATATAAAAGCCTAGACACTAAAAGCTCAAAAAGCTTAATCACAACAAGGTGGTAGACCAAGCATGGGACAAGGGTAGCAGATGCTTAGAAAGTTATGTTGGGCCTGGTTACAAAGATGCTTTATGGTCAGTATGAATTAGAGAAGTCAAGTCTACTTACAGCAAAACACTGATACCTTCTTTTAATAAACAAGGCTATTTCTTTGTATTGTCTAAATTTCTGTCCATTCTGACTAAGATTAGTGTTAATAGATACATTCTTTTACCTAAGAAGACAACAGTGTCTCCCAAGCTACAGCCCAGCAAGAGTTAGATGCAGCATACCTAAAGGAACTGGGGTAGAGGGCATGGAGGCCGCAGCCAGACCTGCAGGGTTTGGGGGAGGAGTCCCAGGGGGAGTTGTCTCTATTCCACTCTCTTCCATCATTTTTCTTCAATTATGGTGTGCTGTAAAAATATAAAGATCACACAGTAATAACAACCCATGAAGAGAACAATTCAGAATAATCACCAAGACAAACGTCTGCTTTGCTATTTATAATACAACTTATTTCTAGATTAAGGGCTTATTAAAATTCCTGAGAGGGCCTGAAGAGATGGCACAGCAATTAAGAGTGCACACTGCTCTTCTGGAAGACTAGAGTTCAGATCCCCACACCCACATCAAGCAGCTCACAACTGCATCAAACTCCAGCTCCATGGGATCCAATACCCTCCTTTGGCCTCTGAAGGTAACTGCACACATATGGCATACATACAAACACAGACACAGACAGAAAGACACAGACACAGACACAGACACACAGACACACACACACACACACACAAATAAACATACAAAATAATAGCAGGGCACATTGGCACACACCTTTAATATCAGTGCTAGGGAGGCAGAGGCAGGTGAATCTCTGTGAGATGGTCTACACAGCAAGTTCCAGGCCAGCTGGGGCTACAAGTAACCTCTAAAAAAGACTATAAAAAAAATAAATCTGGCCGGGCGTGGTGGCGCACGCCTTTAATCCTAGCACTTGGGAGGCAGAGGCAGGCGAATCTCTATGAGTTCAAGGCCAGCCTAGTCTACAAAGTGAGTTCCAGGACAGCCAGAGCTACAGGGAAACCCTGTCTCAAAAAGACCAAAAAAAAAAAAAAATCTGTAAAAAAATTCCAGAGAAAAAGTCTATGAAACTATTTACTACACAAATAATCTATATTTTTCCATATACATATTTTACAACTAGGAGATAACTGTTAACTATAATTAATGAAGCAATATATTTCAAAAGTAAAGTGCCAAGTCCATTTCTACCACTCAAATCCTGAAGGTATGTATAGGCTTCAATCATGATGCTTAAAACACAAACAGCTAATTAATTTTGAAACTCTTCCTCTTCCCTCACAAAGCATTCTATGTGGGATAACTCTGTTTCCTTTCCTCCCTCCTCTTCCTTCCCTCCCTCCCCCTCCTTTTCTTTCTTTGAGACAGGATCTCCCTTAGCCCCATCTGGCCTAGAACTTGCTATGTAGACCAGGCAGCCTAGCTTCAATCTCACAGAGATCTACCTGTCTCAGCCTCCCACTGCTAGGATTAAAGGCAGGGATATACCGCTATACCCAGGTCCAACATTTCTTTTTAAATGTTAAACATATTTGTCTTGATAAATGCATTCTCTTCCCTCAAACCATTCCTTCTGGACTAGCCTATTAACATTCAAAAACTTCAGAGTGTGTTCAACTTGATAAAGATAATTGTTTTCCAGTCTTTGTAGTCCACATTTTTTTTATTTTTAATTCTGTTTTTATGTGTATGAGTGTATTGCCTGAATATATGTGATTTCACCTGTGCTGTGCAATGCCCGCAGAAGTCAGACAAGGGTGTCAGATTCCTCTGGAATTAGAGTTACAGACAGTTGTTAGCTGCTATGTGGGTGCTGGGAACTGAACCTGGGTCTTCTGCAAGAACAGCCAGTGTTCTTAACCAACAGACATCTCTCTAGCCCAGCTCCCTCTCCCCCAACATCTTTTTTTTTTGGTCTTTTTGAGACAGGGTCTCCCTGTAGCTCTGGCTGTCCTGGAACTCACTCTGTAAACCAGGCTGGCCTCCTGGCCTCGAACTCACAGAGATCCACATGCCTCTGCCTCCCAAGTGCTAGGATTAAAGGTGTGTGCCACCACGCCTGGCATTTATTTATTTCTGTATGTGTATCAATGTACTGTCTGCATGCAAGTTTGTGCACCCATGTCATGCAATGCCTCGGAGGTCAGAAGAGGGTGTCGGATTCCCCTGGAACTGGAGTTCTCCTGGAATTGGAGTTTCAGACGGTTCTCAGCCACCATGTGGGTGCTGGGGATCGAACCCGGGTCCTCTGTAAGAGCGGTCGGCGCTCTTAACCACTAGGCCATCTCTCCAGCCCCATCCCCAACATCTTAAAGCATGCTTTGTAACAGTGAAATGATATGCCTCAGGTTTTAAAAGTTAACTGTAGAAGTTAACAAGCCACAAGAAACAAAGTCCTAACAGATCTAACAGATGATAATATATAACAAAATACAGAAAAATCATTCTTAAATCAAACTGCCTTCTAAATACTTAGCATTATGCCCATAGATTAGTTCCAGTATCCACCCTCATGAGAGAAAGGTTTTTTTCTTCAGTGGACAAGTTGTTAAGACTCACAACTAGTCAAAATGCAGAGAATAAGTGACTGCGGTCTGCTGAGCCCTAAGCAGGGCATCTTTATCATACCCCCTACCCCCAAGACTCAGGGAGATCATGGGCCAGGGGGTAGAAAAAGCGTTTCGAGCCAGAGACTGGGGAGAGCTGATGCAAAACAGTGTCTTCTGGGCATGACAGGACTGCCACCCTCAGGAACTCAGAGCAGCTGTGGCTACCTGCACACAAGGCTACCTGCACACGACCAAGCCAGTCAGCATTCTAGCAAGGGGCTCACAAAGCCACAGCCACAGCTAAGGAGCTACTGGAAGGTGCTGGCTGCTGGGGAAGAACTGTCAGTTTTCTTCAGGGATGTGGCTCTTGGCAGATTGCCCATGTTCCAGTGGACGGCCTGACACCCACATACCATTAGACTCAGTACTGGACTCAGTGAACTAAAAAAAAAAGACATGAAATTGAGACAGAGACATGGGGTGGGAGGAGTCAAGAGTGGAGAAGGGGGTGGAAAAGATTCTATACAGTTACAAATCTTAAAAGTTCATCTTAAGTATGTGATGGTCAGTGTTGCTTGTCAACTTAACGGACTCTAGGATCACCTGGGAGAAGTGCCTTCAGGTAGTATCTTGATCCTATTTAATGAGGTGGGGAAATGTGCCCACTGTGGGTACCACTACTGTGGGTAGCACCATTCCCTGGCTGGGATCCTGGACTGTGAAAGTGGAAGAAGGGAGCTGAGCAGAGCTGGGGCCATTCTATTTTGTGAACTCCACTTTGGGTGAGCTGCGACAATTCTAGTAACTATAGTCATTTGGTTTCCAGATATAAACTAGCTTGTTTCTTTATACTCTTGTTTGCTCTATCACATAGATCCCAAGTAATGGCCAGCCATGAAAGATGTTTATTGATCACCTGACATTCTGATACATATTACCATTCTTTGTTTACTCATAGCATCAGCCAATCTCGATGATTTTCCAACCCCTCCTATCCTCCTTCATCCCTTTAATGACCCTGGCTTGTAAGTGGACAATGGGCTGATTCCTAGAGAGCCCCTCTGCAGGTTTCTTCCTCCAAATAAAGGCCTTCACTGTCTTATCAATTATGACTTTGTCTGTTTTTCCTTCCCATTGACTTTCCACTTAGTGGCCTAGAGAGATTGATTTTTTAGGCAGAACTTGAAAGGTAGAGCAGGATGAGCAGGGAGAAGGACAGAGACTGAGAAAGATCAAGGCTTGAATACAGGAATGCTTAGACACACTCCATTGCATTCATATACGGTCCTTTTGAATCTGAAGGTTGAACCTGTCACCCTCTGGCCAGTGTTAGCCACTGTTGAGAGGAATTATGGCCAGGCTCTGTTGAGGAAAATAGGACTTTTAACAGAGCCCTTGGTCCTGGGGAGGCATGCCAAAGGGGAGGGAGTCTCTAGGCAGTTTAGAGGATGGTTGTCCCAAAGAGGAATGAGAAAGCACTCTTCCCAGACAGAAAGCAAGCCAAAAGAAAGAATGGCCCTTCCTTAAGGGACCTATTTGATAATAGGATACCCCCCAAGAGAAGAGGGACATCTCTGTGGATGCTGGTTGGGGGGTGGACTGACAGTAGGAGGGGAAGTTCTCTACCTGGCTGCTTTCTGAAGGTCTGCCTGGCAAGCAGAAAGAAGAGCTTCAGGAAGGGACAAATCTCAAAACTCAGCCAAGGTCAAGTCAGCAGGTGTCAGATGTGTGGGATAAGATGGAGATGGTCCCTGTTGAAGTCTTTAGGGGGCAGGGGGTTACCAGGAGTCAGAGGGGGGAGTGGGCAGGTAGAGGAAGCTCTCTACTGGAAAGCCTACACTGTAACTCCCAGGGGATAATTGTAAGGACAAAGTGGGGGTGGGGGGTCAAAAAGCCTCCATTGCCACGAGTGAGCAAAGAGTGAAAAGTAAGTAAAAGAATGTCAGATGATAGACAAACACCTCCTGTGGCCAGCCGCTGTGGGTGGGGGGCTGCGGGGAGAAGCAGCAACAATCTAAGAACCACGTCTGCAATGCTGATCACTGTGGTGTCTGGAAACTGCCATCGTTTGCCCAAAATGGAAGAACTTTTCAAGATGATGTGGCCATGGCTAGCATGGAGGATTCTCAGTTCTCCTATCTGATAGCGGGTGCCATGTGACCTTCTAGCACCTTCCCCCTTGACTTCCTCACCATGCTGGACTGTATCCTTCAACTGTGAGCCAGAATAAACCACTTCTCCCTCGTTACTTTTGTCAGAGCATTTTATCACAGCAACAGACAAGAAGCTACAGCAATATAAAACCAATAAATATAGAACCGTCTCTCAAAATGCCAGATTGTTTTTACTCACTTTCAGGGAAAGCAAGGTGTTTTCCAAGCATTACCAAAACTTCTCTAGAATCTCAATGGTATGCAAAAACAGTCAGTTTAGAGTCTTGTACAGGACACAACCAAATAATAGCACCAACATGCAAGATGCTAATTCGATACATACAATAATAGCAATGCAGGATCTGATTGAGATGGAGGTCAAGGCAAGGTTCCCAAGTGGCGGATAAAATGAAATCTGGATAACGCGCCAGGCCAGGATCGAAAGGTTATTCCTGGACAAACTGTCAGCCCATGAAAGGAAACAGCCAGAATTGACCAGAGTCCAAGTCAACAGCTCCAGAGAGAGTGGACTGTTTTACCTCTCATCCACCTGTGCCCCTTTTCTAAGCCTAGGGAACAACCTGCGGAAGAGGGGGCGTGGTAGAATGTAAGGGCTGCGATTGGGGTGAATGGTGAAACTACAGCAATGTAGTCTGGACACTCATTTGATCAACTTGATTGAACAAACAACCTGTCACCCCCCACTGGATGGTGGGGCTGTAGGTGTTTGGGCACAACAGCCTGCAGATAGGTTTTGCATGAAGGATGCTTGTACTCATGGATTATCACTTATAGCTAAAAATGAAAAAAAAAA
>VZQC01011619.1:2273158-2302811 GCA_009823505.1 Rhizomys pruinosus
TTCCCTTGGCACCCGCCACCTCCTCGGAACACTTGGTTGCCCTGGAGCCCCGTGGCTTGCGCATGCGCAGAGTAACATCACTGTTGCAAGGAAGAGTTCATTTGGGATCTTCTGAATTCCTGGGAACTTCTTTGGATTTAACAACTGATAACTCCTCTCATTCATTTCCCTGCCCCAAGGAGAGAATCCCTGAGTGATTCAAGGAAAACTCTCTGGAGCATTAGGTCCCTCTACAAATTTCACAAGGCAAAATGGCTTGGGTAATTTATGTATTCATTTAGGGGCTGGAGAGATGGCCTAGTGGTTGAGAGCGCTGACCGCTCTTACAGAGGACCCGGGTTCGATCCCCAGCACCCACATGGCGGCTGAGAACCGTCTGAAACTCCAATTCCAGGAGAACTCCAGTTCCAGGGGAATCCGACACCCTCTTCTGACCTCTGCGGCATTGCACGACACGGGTGCACGGACCTGCATGCAGACAGTACATTGATACACATACAGAAATAAATAAAAAAAAAAGAAAAAAAAAAGTTCTAACATGATCTGATAAGAACCTCTCCTAGTGATTATCATACCCTCATACCCAAGGCTCCCAAAGCAAGTTCTGGTTGTTACACAAGGGGTATCACTGGCATCTATTAGGTAGCATCTCACACAAGAGTCACCTGGCCCTAAATGTCTACAGATTATGCCAGGTTAAGAACCTGTATGGCTTAGACTAAGGTAGTGATGATGGAGATGAGCACACAGACGTTGAGAGCAGAAGAGGAGGAGACTGGGCTTGAACAGCCGGTTAGATAGATAATGATGTTATTCTGTAAGCTAGGAAACACTATAAGAGGTCTAGGTGTGTGATGGGGTCTTTTGGAGAGATCGTAAAACATTTCATCTCTTAACAGTAAGATCGAGCTCCTTGGAACACCCGAGGAAGAACACCAAGTCTGTCTGGAGTTAGAAATCCCCCCAATGCAGGTGCCATAATGATGTTAAATTCACCAACAGTCTCTAATGACCTTACAGATGAAGTTCTGAGATGAAGACTATCTAGGAAGAGAAAACAGACTATTACTCAAGAAAACAGACTATTACTCAAGCCAAACTTGGCTTAGCCATGTAGCAGACTAATTTATAGAGAGTGAGACCAGCAGACAGACAGGGAGAAATGGGATGGCACTGCTCAGAAGCCAGCATGCTAAGATAGGGACAGACAGCAGCACTACATACCTCAGAGGAGCCAAGGGGACACTGGGTGAAAGGTTCCATGGGTTTGCTAAGCTACAGCCAAGCTCAGAGATGTTTCCAAAGAAAAGTTGAGGACCAAAGATAATCAGAATGAGACTGAGGAAAACAGGTACATGTGACAAAGCCTAGCTGTGGAGAGGGGGACAACAGGATTCAAGGAGGGTAAATCCTGTCTTCCCTGCCTGAGCAGAGGCAGACAAGCTGACACACAAAGGCCCCTCTGCACATGTCATCACTTTCCTCAAAAGTTCTTTCATCTCTTCATTTCTTGATTGGCCATTCATTTTCCTGCTACACAAGCCATGTAACCCTCACCATCACTAGTGGCCGTCCTTATTTAAGGATGGTCCTGGTCTCTAGCAGCAAACACACAGGCTAAAGAACACAGTCTGGGGCGGGGGCTGGAAAAATAGCTCAGTGGTTAAGAACACTGGCTGCTCTTACAGAGACCTGAATTTGGTTCCCAGCACCCACATGCTGGCTAACAACCATCCATAACTCCCAGGGTTCTGATGCCCTCTACTGACCTCTGCAGGCACTGCAGGACACAGATGCACATACATTCAAGCAATACACTCAAACACAAAAAATTTAAGTAATATTTGATAAAAGAACACACCATCTATAATAAAATGATCAACTTATTTTAGTCTTTAAAAACTTTTCTACTTGAGGAATGGCTTAATAGCAATACTAAATTACACAGTTTTAAATTTGAATTAGGAGAAACAACACTGAAGCATCAGTTGGCAAAACTTGTAAGGAACAAAAAGTAGTAGGAATGCATGAACATTATAGAAAAGGGGCTAGACATGGCTTGGAAGATGAGTCTCGGGCTCTGGTCAAACTGCTCTTCCAATCTGCTTGTGCCTTCATAGATTTTTGTTTTTAATGGATGTCTACTTTAAAAAAAAAAAAACCCAGAATAGTGGAGCTTTGATAAACTCAGAGCATTAAAAGTTATCATTATTGACGTACTGGTTGTCACAGGGCTGCGTCTTCCAGTAGACCAACCCAGGGCAGAGGTCAGTTTTGTCTCTCATTCTCCGTGCTCCTCACAAAATAACTAAATGTTATTGATCCCATCAGTGGCTACACAGGATTGGACAATCAAAATGTTTCACGATGGAAAGCAGGTGTATATTGTCTTTCAAATGAACTACTCTGGCATACTCTGCCAATCTAGGGAATAATCTGCTACAAATTTGGTTTAGTGGGTCCCAGGGCTGAACCTGCAGTGCGAGTTAAAAGCCCTGAGGGCTGAGGACACGGAACGGGGAACGCCAGGGAAAGGCCCGTCCTCCCCCGTGGGTCCCATTCGAGGGCTGAGCGTCCAGGCCCGGCGATGGGAGGCAGGCCGTCTCTGCCGTCTAGGCCGGCCTGCGCCACGTCTCCTCCGGGCTGCGATGGGAGAAGGTCCCCGGCGGGAAGGTGGAGCCAGAGGCCTGGCCGGGGCAGAGCGAAGTCGGGCCGCATCCCTGCGGCCGCCGACCTCGCATCCCTCCGGCCGGCACCACGCTCCCCTCCTGTCTCCCCGCCACCGCGTGCGCACATCGCGGCCAGGCCGACGCTCACCTGAGGTCCCGAGCGAGCGCCCGCGCGGCAGCCGCAGAGTGGGGGTCGGACGGGGTGCAGGACCCCGGCTAGCTGAGGACGAGGAAGACGCCACCGGAGCTCGCGGGCGTCCCGCCTCCAAGATGGCCACCGCGCCGCTCGGCCTGCCACGTCGCCGCCCCGCCCCGCCGCCGAGCCGGGCCGCCCAGCCCGCTCAGTCCGAGGCCGGGGCTGTGACCACGCCCACGGGGCCGGCCTTCTCGCCGCCCCCACCCACCCGGAATGCACACTTGCCACCCCGCGCAGACGGGTCCTGTGCCCCGGCAGCCCCGCCGTCTAGGGCGTTCCCCGCCTCCAGCCGGGGCAGGGGTGACCACGCAGGTGTTCAAAGCTTTCCTAGAGAGGGGATGGGGACCACGAGAAGGGTTTGCAAATTGCTGATTTTCTTTTCAGGTACATGTCATATGCATAGTTTAATAATAATAATAATAATAATAATAATAATAATAATAATAGACAGTGACCAACTTCCTTATCCCTTCATGCTGTACCTCAACCAACTTGAAGCGACTGGTGTCCGATGACCCTGTGACATAGGTTAAGTAAATCAGTGAAGGGTAAAGGGGAAAAAAAAATTAAAATTTGAAATTAGAAGTCGTAGTTTAGACCTACTCTCTAAAGTCCAGGAAGTAAAATAAAGGAAACCCTGGTACTAGTCACCTCTCCTTAATTCCATCTGTAAAAATGTGAATATTGCGTTACTTGCACTAACTCAGGGAAGTAACAAAGTCAAATAGAATAAGGTGCAGGAACGTTTAAACTGCACTGTGTTCAACATATGTAAAATTGTAGCGTTAGTAGCTCTCAAATTTCTTTCAGAAACATTCATAGATTTAATATTAATGTGTTTCTTGAACGCAGTAGTTTTAAGCACGCTAAAATGCCTCACTGAAAACCAATACTGTTTAACAGTGTCCTCACAGCAGTTCTGGCTCTGTGGTACAGTGGGGTGTTCCCTCTGGTGGTGACTTACCTTATCCACTCAGAATGTGTGTAGGTGGCTTTCTGGGTTACTCTCCAGAAACTGTTGTTTGGGGTGGTGCTGAAAGTTGATACCATCACCATCATTTTGGTTGACACCCTTAATAGCAATAAGGTATGTTGATTTCTTCATTATTTAACAAATTAATTAGTGGCTGCAATGTGCTGAGGTAGGGTATGGTAGATGCTGTGATAAGCAAAGCAGGCTTAACACAGCTTTTCTTTGACTAGGAGAGGCTATGAGCTGGAGAACTTGTCGAAGCAGCCTGTTGTTACCTGGACAGAAGGAAGCCCATGAAGAGTTGAGGAAGGAGCACATTTGGCCCCAGTGCAGAGAAACTCGAGGATTGGCGGGGAAACAAATTAGGACAGAGACAGCAAGGCCAGGTGAAATCCAGCCTATGGGCCATGACAAAGCCTGTTGGTTTATTTCTGAAAGAAACCAGATGCCCATGGAGGGGTTTGATCAAAACCTGACAGGATTTTATTTCAGTTTTAAACCACACCCTAATCACTGTGTACCTGCAGTGCTTGGAGGAGTGGAAGGATGACCAGTCATGGGAGGATGGTGGCTTAGGCTAATTGGTGAGGTCAAGGTGGTGTGTGTAGTCTGGATATGTTTTGCAAATTGAGCCTCCATGATTTATGGGTGCCTTAGATGGGGGTCCTACTAGTTTCCCGAGTCTCCCTTAATAAATTACCACACACACAAAAAAAATTACCACAATCAGTTGGCAAAAAAACAAGAGAGATCTGCCCTGTGACAGTTCCAGAGACAGCAGTCCAGCATCACAGTGTCAGCAGGGGATCTCTGCAGGCTCTAGGAAGAATTCTGCCTGCTCTCCCAGCTCCTGGTGGCACAAGGGTCTTCTTAGCTTGTGCCAACACAGCTCCAATCCCTGCCTATATCTTTCCCTGTGGCTCCGTGACTTCAATCACTGCCTGCCTTTCTCTTATAAGTAAATGTTCCTCCCACCACACTGAGAGTCCAGCCCAAGACCAAAATGATACACCTCAAGACATTTGGGGGTCTTACTGAGATCTTACTTCCAAGTAAGTTCACAGACAGATGTTTTTGGGGTCACACTGAGCCTACTACATAGACAAAGAGGCAGAAATCAATGAAGTAGGATTATAAAATGGACTTTGAAGTTGTCAATCTTCAATTACCTTTGTAACATACTGTATTAGTTACTTTTTTATTGCTGTGACCATAAAATACATGACCAAAAATTCTTAAGGGAGAAAGGGCTTGTCTTGTTTTATAGTTTGAGGGTTTAGTCTAGCACGAGAAGGCATGATAGAAGGAGTCCAAGGCAGACAGTCCCATTTCACCCACAGTCAGGAAGCCAAGAGAGGGCAGGAAGTGAGACCATGCTAAGAAGGAACCACTTCCTCTAGCTAGGCCCCTCCTCAAGGCTGCCCCCCCCCACCCCCGCCCAGATAAGGAGCAAATGTCCAAACACATGAACTTCTGGGGGACATTTCACAGCCACACCACAACAAATGGCATGCTTTATTTACCACTTTTCATTTGAACTTGAGAAGTTTATATAGCAGAATTGTTTTTTGAGACAGCGTTTCTCTATAGCCCCAGCTGACATTGAACTCGCTTTATAAACCAGGCCAGCCTTGAACTCTCAGAAATCCACCTGCCTCTGCCTCCCAAGTGCTGAGATTAAAGGCGTGAGCCACCATGCCAGCACTTACATAGCAGTTATTATTTTAAAATTAGAAATATGAAAACTAAGGTTCTCATGTCTGTGAGTAGAAGCAGACTTGAAACTGAGAATTCATAGATGATAACTCATCTGCTTGCTTACTTTGGGGTTGTGTTTCAGAGTTGGAGACAACTGGGAAAAGACCACTCAGACAAAATTAAAACCCAGGCAGCCAAATTCTTTATTAGCTGGTTCCAGAGAATGAAACCTCCAGTTCAAAAGAAGAGACTGCAGTGCTGGCTAAAAGAGAGAGAGAAATTTTAAAGGCAAAACTCACAATTACTTCCTTCCTGCTGAATTTCTAGCTGTCTATGTATAACATCTTGGTTCTTTTAGCCAGCAGATGCAGGTGACTTTACAGAAGTCAGAGCAAGCAGTTATCAGGGACTAACATATTTCACAAAGGAAAGGGTTATTTTTGCAGTTAAAATTTCCTGAAGTTGTTTCTCATATTAAAGCTGCTGACAGGGCAGGTCTCTACAGTGGCAATCCTAAACAAAATGTAGTCACTCTGATCATTACAGTTGTAAGGTATAATAAAGTGTACTCTTAGATAGGTAGACAATAAGGGGAGACAGTGGAAAATTATTTATTTTTTTTGCTATTTTTGAGACAGTGGGAAATTATAACTTAAGGACAAAACAAGTACTTCTGGGGGTTATTTTTTAAGTTGTTTCTAGTAACTCATCCAGTTTCTCCTCTTTGGAAGTTTCAACTACTATGAGAGTGCTGTGAGCATGTTGTGAGTGTGTTGTGTGTTGTGATGAACACCATAGAAGAAGAGTAGAATTTCACTTTCTTTGTTTAGATTAGACTTCTTGGCATGGTGACATACATCTTTAATCTCAGCACTCAGGAGGCAGAGGCAGGTAGATCTCTGTGAGATAGAGGCCAGCCTGATCAACACAGTAAGTTCCAGGCCAACTGGGGCCATAGGGAGAGCCTATCTTAAAAAGACCTAAAAGTAAAATAAGATAAGTCCACAAACCCACATCTCACTTGAGTCTCTCTCTCTCTCTTTCTCTCTCTCTCTCTCTCTCTCTCTCTCTCTCTCTCTCTATTCTAGTTCAATTAGAGTTAATAGAACTATTCTTAAATATTCTTAAGACAGTTCTAAATATGCATAATATTCATAAGAATATCCATAATGGGTATTTGCAGGGGGATGGAAGATGAAGCTGACTGGGCACCAGCAGCATAACTAGGAGCAGAGGCAGCCCTGATCCTGCCTTCAGGTGATGGGCTCTGCTTAGAGCACGGTTCATGAGCTCTACAACCACGTAGGGCACCAACAGATGTTCTAGGAATACTTGTGGGCCTGTCTGATCTGGGCTTAAGTGTCCCTGAGCTAACATTTCCAGCCAGTGAATCCCAGAGGCACAAGTGAGGGTCACAGAACCTCTCTGTCATTGGCCCCTGGGAGGTGATGTCACACTGCCTAGATATGACATGCTGCATTAGAATAAAGCCCCACCATGTGTCCTTGTGCTGTGCTTTCACATGTGCCTCCTCTATGGCCTGACCCACCATGGAAATGACCACTTACTACAGATACTGGCCAAGATGTAGCAGTCAGGGGCCCTAAACCTTGTGGACATGATATGTAAATTCTTTAGCAGCTAGGAAAGTTTGAGGATAAAAGTTTGAGTAGAAAAGAGGNTTGGGCACAACTGCTTGCAAATTGGTTTTACATGAAGGATGCTTGTACTCATAAATTATTACTTATTGTTAAAAAATGAAAAAAAAAATGAAGTAATAGAAGAAGAAAAAAAAATAGAACAAATGACGTCATTCCCAAAGCCCATCACAGGCCCCCCAATCCCGCACCACTACACACTGTTGCCCCACCCAGCATCACGCACCCAGGCCATGTTGATTGCTCCTCCTTGGGGCAGGGTCAGAGAAATCCCCTGACTCCCATCCACATGGTGCCCTGAGGGGTGCTAGCTAAGACCTAACCCCCAATTCAAGCTGGATCTTCCCACAGGTAAGGTTTTCAACTAAATATATTCAGGCGACAAACTCCCAGTCTGTCTGGGATAGTCCCACTTCAGAGCTCTTGCTAAGAGTAACCAACTTTGGGCTTGAGAGATGTTTTAGTAGTTAAGAGCAGTGGCTGCTCTTGCAGAGGACCCGGGGGGTTCAACTCCCAGCACCCACATGCCACCTAACGACCATTCCTAAGACCAGTTCCAGAGAATCCAACACCCTCTTCTGACCTCCATGGGCATTGCATGACATGGGTGAACTTACATAAATGCAGGCAATACACTCATGCACATAAATTAAAAATTAAGAAAGAGTAACCAAACCATTCCCATATGATTATGTTTTTGGGTATGCGTACATTTGTGTGTTCATGTATGTGCATACATATGCATGTGCAGAAAGATGCTGGAGGACAACCTGTGTTGTTGTTCCACAGGGGTTGCCCACTTTTTTTCTCTCACTAGACTGCAATTCACCAAGTAAGGCAGGCTGGCTGGCCAGCGAGCCTCCGGGTCCACTTGTCTCCTCATTCCCAGCACTCGGAAGGACTACTAGTGTGGACCCCCACACAGAGCAGTTTTTTTTTTTTTTCCTTTTGAGACAGGGTCTCTGTAGCTCCAGCTGTCCTGGAACTCACTCTGTAGACCAGGCTGGCCTTGAACTCACAGAGATCAGGCTGCTTCTGCCTCCTGAGTTCTGGGATTAAAGGCATGCGCCACCACGCCTGGCTAGAGAGCATTTTTTTTTAATCATAGGTTTTGGAGACTAAGCTCAGGTCATATGTTTGTAAGACAAGCGCTTTACTGACTGAGCCATGTTTCCATCCCCAACAGTATATTCTATTATTGTAGTTACAGAGATAATAAGTTATAAGCTTCAATACCTGTTTATTGTCCCCACACATATAACCATCATTATCATAGTTAATTGTCTTTAAAGAAAAACTAATTTACATGAATACATATGTACTCAAAAACAATTCTGTGACCCCCTGTTAGCGTTTTGTTGCTGTGACAAGATTAACAGAAATCAAGGGAGGAAAGATTGGCTGACAGTTTCAGACCTTTCAGTTCCTGGTTACTGTTTCTGGGCCTGTTGTGAGGCAGGAGAGAACGATACACTGGGGAGCAGAGAGTGGAAAAAAGATGCTCAACTCATGACAGCCAAGAAGCCTGGGGGGGTGCAGGGCATGTCTTGCTCCCTCCAATAAGATCCCCCAACAACTGCACCATGTCCCAATTGCACCCCAGATTGTTGACCGAACCTCACGTGGCTGTTGAGGACATTTTGACTCCAAACCATAAACCTTTGTTTTCCATGTGGTGAAATTTTAAAAATTCAACCTTCCCTTGCTTTCCGAACTTATCTTCTGCCAGCAGGTACTTCTTATTTTTCAAGCGCCAGCTCAAAGTTTTCTTCCACAATACAATTTTCACTGTTACTGTTGGATGTACATGTTTGTATTTCCCTATTTGTTTGTGAGCTGAGTTTAGAATCACTGCATTCACATGTTACTTACCTGAGTACTCTTTAAACAGTTTTTAGTGGAGTTGAATTTCATATTAAGATTTGTGTGCTGTACACACATTCCACAAAATCCTCACAATCTTTCCTTTCCTCAAGTATGAGTACTCTAAAAATCTGCTTAGTGAAGACATGACAAGTATTTTTTGTTTGTCCATTTGGCTTGGGTTTTTTTTGTTGTTTGTTTGTTTTGTTGTTGTCTGTTTGAATTTTTAAGATCTGACATTTTCCTTTGAATGGGAAACTATGCAGCTTGGAAATACTGTTAAACTACATAATAATGTATTGCCAAGTGTTGTAAATGTTTTCTCCTTAGAGGCCATTGAAATCAAGGGAAGACTAATGAACGTCCCAGCCAAAAGCATCCTAAGGAGACAGTGTCAAGTAACTGCAATGTGGTATGGAAAACAAACCACCCAGAGAGAACAAGACAAGTCTGTGTATTCAGAACTTGCTGCCAAAGACTAGAGCACCACCAGGGGCTTTGGCTGAGACTCAAAGAAACCATTCTAAGGCATAGGAAAGCTAGACAGCGAGAAAGTAGAAGGCTCGAGGTGTGTCCTAACTGGAGACTGCTGCAAATGGCTAGCAAGAAGCAGAGCATCCTGTGTGAGGAATTACAGATGCGTTTGGCTCTTTATAGTTGGACCTAAGTCAGAAACTGGAACAAAAATCACAAATGTCAGTTACCAAATTCCCAATGACTGGCACCAGGTGCTGTAGAGCTTGTTGTTTGGCTTACTTAACTGGTTGCCGTGGGTTGTGGGTCAGAGTTCTACTTTTCTATGTGCTCTGGATATTGTCCAGTTATATATTTCTCATTGGTACCCACATGAGAGCCTGGAACAGAATGAATCAAGTTAAAATTAAAAGAATTGGATAAAAGTATAGATTTTAATGACAGAGTATCTTTAGTTTACTCATAATGAATTTTCTATACTTAAATAAAAAGTTATTAGTAGGGAAAATTGGGCAGTGCTGACACACAAAATCACAGTTCTCACCTCAAGGGAGAATGGATAGTTTATTCTAGAGCCAAATATAAGTGATCATGGCCTGGGAACACAGATTTAAGTTATCCCAGATTCCGTGTCCCAATATGGACACAGTTGTTTTGATGGTAACAGAACAAATAAAGTCATAAATCAAGAAACTTTTCAAATACATTGATGGGAACATCAGAGTGTCAGGTTGCAGCAAGTCAGGAAGACCTCTGCCATAGACCTCAGATGCCCTTTGATGGCACTTTTAGCTTTTGTTTGGTGAAAGGTAGAGGTCTGCTAAGTTAATACATTTCGAATGGCTCCACCTGAGAGTCACAAGGCTATTAGATCAGCCATAGCAGTGGGGAAGGAATGGAGGCCTAATCCTGGGGCTAAAGACAGCCCAAGAAAAATTCTAATCAGTCTCTGGACCTTCAGCATTCCAACCTCTCCAGTCTTTGAAGGTCTAATCCGTGAATCACCCTGGCAGAAGGTTCAGTGAAAGGTGCAGCTTCTTTCTGGGAATGTTTGTCCACAGTTCCCCCTGTTGGCCGAGCATCACACTCTTTNAAAGTATAGATTTTAATGACAGAGTATCTTTAGTTTACTCATAATGAATTTTCTATACTTAAATAAAAAGTTATTAGTAGGGAAAATTGGGCAGTGCTGACACACAAAATCACAGTTCTCACCTCAAGGGAGAATGGATAGTTTATTCTAGAGCCAAATATAAGTGATCATGGCCTGGGAACACAGATTTAAGTTATCCCAGATTCCGTGTCCCAATATGGACACAGTTGTTTTGATGGTAACAGAACAAATAAAGTCATAAATCAAGAAACTTTTCAAATACATTGATGGGAACATCAGAGTGTCAGGTTGCAGCAAGTCAGGAAGACCTCTGCCATAGACCTCAGATGCCCTTTGATGGCACTTTTAGCTTTTGTTTGGTGAAAGGTAGAGGTCTGCTAAGTTAATACATTTCGAATGGCTCCACCTGAGAGTCACAAGGCTATTAGATCAGCCATAGCAGTGGGGAAGGAATGGAGGTCTAATCCTGGGGCTAAAGACAGCCCAAGAAAAATTCTAATCAGTCTCTGGACCTCCAGCATTCCAACCTCTCCAGTCTTTGAAGGTCTAATCCGTGAATCACCCTGGCAGAAGGTTCAGTGAAAGGTGCAGCTTCTTTCTGGGAATGTTTGTCCACAGTTCCCCCTGTTGGCCGAGCATCACACTCTTTGTTGCATGTTTGAAGTCACATATTATTTATTAATATTATTAATGTTCCATGTCACTAAGAAAGGCTTCCAAGGATTTGACATAGATGAGAGCAGTCTTCAGAAGAGTGGGATAGCTGATGAGGCCATTAAGGAAAAAAAAACTCCTGGATCTTTGCATTAAAATTTAGTAGTCATTATGATCCAGATCTGTTTTTTTTTTATTATTATTTACGCCTCTGTATTTAGTATAATGTATGACATATATCAAGTAATTACCTAAAATTAAAGAAATCAAGGACACCATCTGGCCTAATGGAGTGAATGTAACAGATGAAGGAAACAGCATTTTAAACAACCAAAAGTTGATGGGCGTGGTGGTGCATGCCTTTAATCCCAGCACTCAGGAGGCAGAGGCAGGTGGATCTCTGTGAGTTCAAGGCCAGCCTGGTCTACAGAGCCAGCTCCAGGCCAGCTGGGACTAAAGGGAGACCCTGTCTTCAAAAATACCAACCCCCCAAAAGTTATAATTTAAATAGCTAGATTTTTCCCATATTTATAGTTATTTGTACTCTATAAACTACCTCACATATACAGTAAGTTATATGGGAACTCTCTATACTATCTTCTTAATTGTTCTATGAACCTAAAACTGTTCTATTGATGACATTAGAGAAGAAATTGAGACACTCCTAAAAACAGATGAAAATGATAGTACAACCTACACAGGGTCCTCTGGAAAACAACTAAGGCAGTTCTAATGGAAAGTTTATAGCTGTAAGTGTTCATATTAAAAATTCAAAGTGATCCCAAATAAATAAGGCTCTAGAAAGATAAGAAGCCAATCCCATGCTCAGTAGATGGCAGGAAATAATAAATATTAGGGCATAAATTAATGGGATAGTATAAATAGTTATTTTTATGTTCTAGAGTGAGGAGTCCATCCAGAGAGGTCAGGGAACAAATGGCCAAGTAGGGGCTTCATGAGAGGGTAGATACAATGCAGTGATATAGAGGGAGAAAGGGGAGTAATAGAGTAGGAAGTGTTCATTGAGTTAGGAAATGGGAGGACAGGGCAGAGGAGGGAGAATGGGGAGTCGTAACTAAACCAAAGCTCTTTGGAGAAAGCTGTATGGAAACCTATCACTGTAGAAGCTTCATAGGATGGAGTTCATACCTGATATCAGTATCAGGACTAGGAACATGTGGCTAGACAGGGCACAGGCCATAGGGGAGAGGCTCATACTACTGTCCTGCTATGTAGACACAGTAGTAAATGACTTCTAATGACATATTGTTGTACCCATATATTAATGCTTCAACACAGAAACCCAATGTGCAGAGTCTTTATCCTGAATAGGACACCCATATCAAATGTCTGCCTCCCAAGGCTCAGAGGTCATTGAGGAAGAGGGGGCAGAAAGATGTAAGAGCCACAGGTAATAGACAACCACAAGGAAGCACAGTTTTCCAGACAGATGGTCAGTTGCCCCTATGAACTCATAGCAATGATGACAGCACAGACAAGGCCCATGCAAGTTCAAACCAGAAAAAACAAAAATCTCAGAATAGATGTGGAGAAGTGAGCAACAAAAGTAAGACATCCCAGCCCTACCTGAGGAACTATTCGAAACGAATGGATGCTGGGAAGGGGAGAGTCAGTCTCTCTTGAGAGTGTGGCTTTTGGTAGGTTAACCAGGCTCCAGTGGATAGAAACACAGTGAAGGCATTTGGGGACACAAATTTGACTCCATAGGCATACATATTAGATGAATTGGACAGAGAGTAGTGAGGGGTGTCAACAGGGGAAGAGATCTAATTATAATCAGAATATATTATATAAAGTTCTTGAAAATTTATAAAAATTCACTTATGGAATAGATTTTTCTCACAATGACTCATTCGAATTTATTCTGTGAACTATTCATTTCTGGACTTTGTCTATTATTTCAGGGAGCTTATATTTTCCTTATTTATTCCTGTAATATTTTCTTAGTTTAAGTTTACATGTATTCATCATAATTAAAAAAGATTTAGGGAATATGGGAAAGATGCAAAGAAGAGTAAAAAGGTTTTTACAACTTCATGACTCAGAGATAAGTAAGGGTGTTATCTTTGATTGTTTACTTGTGTATACTATATAAGTAATTGATTTTATGTAACTTTACAATGTTAGGATAAAACATCATATTTGTTTTTTTTAAAACAATCTACAGAATTAATACAATTCTTATCAAAATTCCAATAACATTCTTTCCAGAACTAGAAAAAGCAATCCAAGAATTCATGTGGATATCTAAAGCTATTCTAAAAAGGTATTTTCTTAAAAAAAAACCCAACAAAGAAGCACCTTGAAGGCTCCCCTGACTCAGAGCCGCCTCGCAAAGTCCGCATTCAGTTCTTCAGCAGATCCTGCTGGCTTCCACTCAGTATTTGATCACTCTTCCCTTCCTCCACTGCTGCCAGAGTAGCCATCGCCTTCATGACCTTCTGCAGCTCTGTCCCTTCTACTCCTGCCTCTCTAAAGTTCTCCTGTTTACTATTTCTTTCTTTAAAAATGTGTTGTTTTATTTTAGTCCTTCTTATTCAAGAAAAAAAGGTATGAGACCCAGTACTCCTAACCACTGAGCCAGCTCTCCACCTCCTGCGATACATCTCAGTAAAGCCTTGCTTCCATTTTACATACTCCCACAAGAGTCCACCTCATTAATTTTTGTTGTGAGCTGCTGTCCTAAGTCTCTCTTTGATGTCCATGAATGACTGACTCTTAGGTCCTTGGACTACGCACAACTGGGCCATGAAATGTCCTGTTGCTCTCCCAAACTGAATCATTAATCCGGTGACAAGTGAAGGCTAAAGGATTTGGGCTTTATTCTCTGATGGGGATGAGGGGAGGAATCAAAATTTTAAAGCAAGCTGGGCATGGTGGAACACGCCTTTAATCCCAGTACTCAGGAGGCAGAGGCAGGCAGATCTCCGAGTTCAAGGCCAGCCTGGTCTACTTAGTGAGTTCCAGGACAGCTGGAGTTACAAGGAGACCCTGTCTCAAAAAATGAAAAAGAATTTAAAGCAAGGATCATTTGATGAATTTGGTGGTAGTGTGCAGAAATCCGAGTCTGTATCAGGAGCTCATGCTTACAACTTAAACTAGTACCCAAGCAGAGGGAATGGTAGAGCCACGGTACTGGAAGCAAAAGAAAAGTTCCAACGTGCTTAGAGTTTTGATGAGTGCAGTGGAGGAAGGAGAGCAGTCAGAAATTCTTTCTGATTGCTGAATAATGACAATGCTATTGGAAATAGAAATTAGAAATAGAACAGATAAAAATCTGAAAATGGCTTCATGATAAAGTGATGAATTTATCTTCTAATTGACTGCTTTTGGGAAGCTGGTGAGTTATGTAGACAGGCACAGAATTGAGGGCTTCAGTTAAAGTTATAATAGCTGAATAGCTGATTCTTCCTCTTTCCATAAATAGAGGATGTGTGCTGGGACTGACGGTCTTTAAAAGCCATATGCCAGGGAGCTGGGGAGAGAGCTCAGTTGGGCAAGGCATGCCTTGAAGCATGAGGACTCGAGTGCCATCACCAGAACTCACATAAAAAAGCCAGCTGTGGTGACATGTATTTGTCATCCCCACACTGGGAAAGCAGAGAGAAGGAGATTCCCCAAGGCTTGCTGGCTGGACAGCCTGACAGATTTGGTGAATTCCAGGGCAATTAAGGAACCCTATCTCAAACAAAAGGTGGCCAGCTCCTAAGGAATAAGTGAAGTATCAAGAGTCTGAACCTGGGCTGGAGAGATGGCCTAGCGGTTAAGAGTGCCGACTGCTCTTACAGAGGTCCCGGGTTCGATCCCCAGCACCCACGTGGCGGCCGAGAGCCATCTGAAACTCCAATTCCAGGAGAACTCCAGCTCCAGGGGAATCCGAGACCCTCTTCTGACCTCCGCGGCGTTGCACGACACGAGTGCACAGACTTGCATGCAGGCAGTACATTCATACACATACAGAAATAAATACAATTAATAAAAAAATTAAAAAAAAGAGTCTGAACCTTTTCAGTAATATGGTGGGAGTTGGGTGTGTGGTGAAAGATGATGGCAGATGTGACTCTTGCAATACAGAGGCACGTGATTACTGAATCTGTGCTGCTTCCTGCTCTTCTCTTCTTGAGAAATGTGTTGTTACCATGGCTAAAAACCACCTGTAACTCCAGTTCCAAGGGTTCTGATACCATCTTTTGCTCTCCACATGAATTGCATGACACAGGTGTACTTACATACCTTTAGGCAAAACACTCATATATATATATATATATATATATATATACATACATACATATATATACACACATACACATATATACATATATGTATATATATAAAGATAAATGAATATTTTAAAGAAGTATTGCAGAAAGCTCAGAAAATGAAGAAAAGTGAGAAATAAAGGAAACGTGATAGAAACTCCCAAGAGCTGGGAGAGGTTTCCAAGAGAGAGGATAAGTCCCTGAATGTAGGGGTTTCTATAAGGCCATGGCAGAAACTGGAAAAAGGCTGAGGTCCTCTCTATTGAGAATTCTTTGGACCATCGTGAGCCAACGAAGGGCCTGCCCACTCTATGCATGTTCCCGTGCCCCACATGAGCTGAACACCAGTTAAGGGCAATTGAAGCCCTGTCTGTCCTTGTCTGACTCCAGCTTTGACCTTGACTGACTGTTAGCTGTGTCAGTGGCCATGTTGCTACCTTCATCCTAAAAGTGTCTCTGTGCTATTAATTATGCTAAGCTTCTTTGTTCTCACATTTACCTTACCAGCTCCAGTTACAAGCTTCACCATGGCAGGGATAATCCTATCACAGCCACTGGGATGTACCATGGTCTTTTGGGGTTACCTCATATTTAGCGCCTTGTCTTTGGGGTGGTCTGAGGTGTTCTCCCAGGTAAAAGCTTCTTGTTAGAAACCATCCTTACCTGCCACATTGTCTATTATAATTAGCTGCATTGCAAATGTCCCTCAAATGCTTGCGGGAGGCGGCATGCTGGCAGTGGCTCAGAGCTTTATCCTTTTCTAGTTTGGCTATTTCATTCACACTCACTTCTAAGCGTAGGCTTGATTTATTTATTTATTTTTATTTTACGTGTATGAGTGTTTTTCCTGCTTGTATATAAGTGCACCCATGTGCACTTATATACAGAAAAGAGCATCAGATCCCCTGGAACTGGAGTTATGGATAGCTTTTAGCCACGATGTGGTTGCTGGGAACTGAACCCAGGTCCTTTGCAAGAGCAGGCAGTGCTCTTGACTGGTAAGCCTTCTCTCCAGCCTCGCAAACCCTCTTCTGATTCCTTTCTCAGAGTTCCAGACTCTCCCACGGTAACCCTTAATCTTCCTTTTAACCCTAGCTTCTGTTTTCACCTAGAACTGGTTCCACCACAGGTCTTTTGCTCTTACTTCTTGCGGAGCTAGCTAGCATATCATTAATGTGGCCTCATTCAGCTCCAACACTTAGCTTTCATTACCCCTCGGTAAACCTTCTCTGACTGCCCTTACTTGCTTTAAGTGTTTCCATGTCCTCACAAGTAAGTTCATAGGGGGCCTGCTCTCCTTTAAAACTTTACTTCCTCCTTTCCCTTTGTAAAGTCCTTTTTATTGCCATGTCTAGCAAATCCACGGATCTATCAGGAAGTTCTAACCAGATTTGATGTGTTTGATTTGTGTATGTATTACAATAGTGTACATTTACTTTGTTATTTAACATATGGATATCAGAATAGCCAGAATAAATTTTCTCTTAGATTCCTATATATCCACCATGATATTTTGTGCCTAACATATACACTTATTGAAAATGACTACCAGAAAATGAGNAATTAATAAGAATCTTAGAAAAAAATTAAGATGAGTATTTTTAAGTTCATTTGTATTTGGGTACGTAAAAGATTCTTAAATAAGCAGTTATAAACATGTCATTTCTTTCTAGTATAATATAGTTACTTTACTGGATACCCATAAATTATCATCTGAACTTTATCTTAATATAGATGAACTGACTACAAATATTCTAACCATTTCAACTACTAATTTTTCAATATGGCAGCTACATTAAGAGCACATACCTACACACCCACAGCAGCAAATCCACAAAGTAAAATTAAAATTACAATAACAGCAAGATATTTGCAGCACGTATTACATATAAAAGTCTGATTTCTTTATAATGGATATTTCTTATAAACTAATTTTTAAAGCAATTAGCTATTATAGAAGAAAATAGGAAAGAAAGGTAAACCAACTTTTTAACACATAAAATACTGACCTGTACTCTTATAATGATATGAATAGGAAGAAATACATTTTCCATCTGTAAATCAACAAAGATTCAAATGTTTGTCAACAAACTATGTGGATAGAGAGGGCACTGGCTGTAGAGAACAGAACCTAGTTATGCCTTTATTGAAGAGAAATTGAATATTTTATTAAAATTCCAGTCCCCATATATGAGTTGATCAAGTGACTCCATTTTTGAGAACTTATTTTTCAGATATGTAAGTACATTGTAAAATGACACATATATAAAATAGATCAATAAGTATAAAGATTAAAACACACTAGGGTAGGAAAAGACTTTCTGAATCAGACCACAGTTGTGCAGGAAAAAGGTCAAAATTGACAATGGGACTCGTTAAAGCAAAAAGCTGGGGATCTGGTACAGCAAAAGAAACTGTCAAAGAATGAAGAGAAACTCACAGGAGTGGGAGGAATCTTCAACTTAGTGAGAATCTGCGAAGTTTAACATCCAGAGCAATAAATTACTCAAAAAACAAAGGATCAAGAAAATAAATGACCCAGTCCAAGATGGAGAAAGAGCTGAACAGAGACTTTCACAAATAAAGAAGTAAAGATAGCTGGGAAAGTCCTTAAAAAAGTTCAATGTCAGTGGTAAGACGGGCTTATGATCAAGAAAACAATGATACCAAATGCTAAGAGGCTGTGGGGAAAGGGGACACTCATTTACTGCTGGTCAGAATGCAAATTTGTGCAACCCCTATGGAAAGCAGTGTGGAGAACTCTAATGACTCAAAAGAACTTACCAGTTGACCCAGTCATACCACTTCTAGAATATTACCCTAAAGAGTCACCTATTGCAAGATAATGCACAACTATGTTTATTGCAGCTCTTTCACAATAGTGAAGAGAATGGAAGCAACCCAGATGTCCCTTAACTGATGAGTGGATAATGAAATTGAGGTACATCTACACAATGGAGTTTTTATGCAGTGAATAAAAAAAAAGACTACAATCCTGAAATTTTCAGTAAATGGATGAGCTAGAAAGCTGTTATGCTAAATAACATAGTCCCAGAGAAACAAATAATGTATGGTGTCCCATCGTGTGGGTCTAGCACCAAACCGTATATGAAGTCAAGCTGGGTAATTTTTCAGTAAAAACATATCACATCCTCTGATGCTGATTATGGATATAGCTTGAAGTTTGTGTTGGTATTATCCTAGGATCTACACTTTATGAGAAAGAATAAATCTCTTCTTTAAACTACATAAAACATACTTCGGCTTATTGTATAACTTAGGAATATAAAGTTATATTTCTGGCCAGGCAATGGTGGTGGTGCACACCTTTCTACTAGCACTTGGGAGGCAGAGGCAGGCAGATCTTTGTGTGAGTTCAAGGCCAGCCCGGTCTACGGAGTGAGTTTCCAGGACAGCTGGGGCTACAGGGAATGCTGTCTCAAAGACCAAAAAAAAAAAAAAGTTTATTCCAGTTTGCCTGTATGCAATATTATTGTTCAAATTGGAATTCCAACGGTGGCTTGGAATTAAACCTATAGTTTATTTTCAGAGTCTGTCATTCTGCTATAAATGTGGAGGGTATAGGCTGTATTTAGAAGTAATATAAATTAAGGACAACAACAACAAAAGACTGTTCAAAGACGACGCTAAAACAGTGAGCTTCTACATCAAAGATGGCTGAGAAACATCTTAAAAAGTGTTCAACATCATTAATAATTAAGGAAATGCAAATTAAAACCACTCTCAGATATCATCTCACTCTGATACACTTGCTAAGATCAAGAAAACAGAAGACACAATTAAAGCTGGAGAGGTTGGGGGCAAGGGGAACACTCAGTCCACTGCTGGTGGGAATGTAAACTTGTAAAACCATTATGGAAAGCAGTGTGGAGAACCCACAAATGTCTCAAAATGAGCCTACCACCGGACCCGTCATACCACCCTGGGAATATACCCACAAGACTCATCCTATTGCAAAGATACATATACATCCATGTTTATTGTTCAGCTCTCTTCAACAATAGTGAAGAGCTGGAACCAACCCAAAATGCCCTTCAATCAGAAGAGTGGATGACAAAGATGTGGTACATCTACAAAATGGAGAACTACTCACCGTAAAGAATAGATGACATCATGAACTCTTTCAGGTAAATTGGATGGAACTCAAAGCTTATTATGCTAAGTAAAGTAACAACAGTCCCAGAAAAACAAGTGGCGAATGGTTTCCCTCATTGTGGTGGATGCTAACCAAAATTCTCAGATGAAAGCAAGCTGAAACAACATTATTGTTATATTCCTGGTTTATCTGAAAAACAACTATGTTGTTATAATGTAAATCTCTTAGGGCTCAGAATCATTCCACCACTTTCTTTCAGACTCGTAATTACTGTATAGATGGAAGGTATGTATGCATAGCATATTTTAGGAATATAAATTTAAAGGAGGAAAATGTGAATTCTTAAAACCTTAAAAAAAGACTGAGAGAAAGATGCAGGACAGTTATGCAGAGTGGCATGATCTGGGGGGGTGGGGGGAAGGGAAAGGGGAATATGCTAAAGAACTGAGAAATGATGTCTAAATACACAAAACACACATTTAAAAAAAACAGAAAAAAAGGACTAAAAAAGATGCAAGACAGGACTTAACACAATATAACAGAATCCGTGTACTCTGGTTGGGGGGATACGGAAGGAGAAACGGGTCTAAACTCAATTGGGAAAGTTTGTATGTAATGCACAAAAGCCCAATTAAGAAAAAAAGATTAAAGCTTCTCTGAACTGGTTCTACACAGGTCCATCTACTAAGGAACCAGTGAATTTAGTGAGGGTTACTCAGAGGAGACGAGGCAACTCCATGAGAAACTTGCAGGCATCCAACAGTCAGAGAGTCTCCTCTCCCCAGCAGTTGCCACTTGTACAACCGTAATGAGGAGCTTTGGGAAATGTCTAACTTGGAGGAGTTTCCTAAGCCTACTTCCTAAGCCTACTTCCTAAGCCTACTTCCTAAGCCTAGTACGTTTATGTATTTACATGTTTATGTTTCCCTTCCTTCTCCCCAGGAGGGAAGTTTCAATATGGAAGCAATAGTTACAAAGCAGGAGTGAAGGAAATATTCAGGAACTGATACAAGTTAAAGAAATAATTGGGACTCTGCTGTTTAGAAGAAGAACATGCATCTCTTTATTAATAAAACCATTCCACTGATGTAGAATCAGCTCCAAACGTATGTATGTGTGTATATATGTACACAGACAATATTAGCTCATGTACATGAGTAAGAGGTGTGGTATGGTACACAGAAGGTGTAAAACTCAGGAAAAGCTGACTTTTAGAGAATTCTCAGAACTTGGTACCCAATTTCTAGGACTCAACAAAATGAAAAATGTGAGGTCTCTTGTTTAAAGCAGAGAGTTTCAAGATGGTCAAAACAGTATTAAGTAGCAGACCTTCTGCAATGGGACTTTGTACCACTGCACAGACCACACACTGGCCCCTTGATGGCTGTTGAGGGGATTCCAGTATTGAATATAGAGTTGTCACTTCAGAGCTTGTGTTTAAGAATGTGGTTAAAGTGATTTGTCTCTCATCTACCAGGAGAGGCTCAAAACTTTTCCTAGTAGTTATGTTGTCACAAGTAAGGACTGTGGCCAGAGAGCATTCACTCGTGCCCTTTCTCGAATATGGAGTATGTCAACTTTTAAATCTAAAAACAGTGGCTTGAATTTAAGTAACTTGCCTGCAGATGAGTTAATAAAAAAAAGAAAAACAGACCTGAGAATGCAATTCCAATTGACTTTATATAATCCAATATAAAACCCAAAAACCCAAATTCTGAAAGGATCAGAATATGCCATTAAATTGCAAGAGAATTAGAATATAGAAATATAGCATTAGTTATTACAAGGTCTGATGTGAATTTAGGCTTTTTGCCATGCGGGTGTAATAGAGGGTGTGGTTCAGCACCACCACAGAAACAGGGGCATGTGCAAAGCCTCAAGATGGCGGCTGAGGAGTGGGCATGGATTAACACGGTTGCCATGGAAACAGTCTGCAGCATGTCTGTTTGAATGTGGGGCGGGGGAAAAAAATCTGCATGTCGGTGCTGCTGTCGGAAAGTGGGGAAGAACCGCATGGCGGGGCAGCTGTGCTGCGGACTGGGGAGAGGAGAGAGCAGTAGGAAGGAAGTAAAGTTTTTCAGCCCCAGAAGAAAGGGAAACGGTGTGGAGGAAACGAGTCCTCTAATGGGAGGCGGCGTGGAGGATGTACATTCTCTAATGGGAGGCTGGTCAGAGACTCCAGGTCTGGAGTGTCTCTGAGACGGGGCCTACAGGCTTGTGAATTCAACATCCTGAAAATCACATCATAGGGGAGGCCAAAATTCAGGTCCGGATTCTGACCCCAGCATTCCGGCGGACAGCAATCTGGACAGAAAAAATTTGGGGGGAACCATGAGTTTGCCGGCACTCAGAGGTCCAAAACGGGGAAGTGGAATGGGAGGCTAAAATGAAGGAAGAATTGGAGGGAAGACAGAGAGAAAGAGGGAGAAGGAGATGGAGGGAAGCAGGAGAGAGTAGGCAGAAGTGAAGAGAGAGTGAGAGAGGGAGGGAGGAGAGGGAGAGAGGGAAGGAGGGGAGCAGGAGAGCAGAGTGGTACCTCTTCATGAAATGTGGCAGCTGGTTGTCTGGAGAAATTACACTGCAGCAAGTCGGTCCCAGGGATTCCATAAAAAAAGGTTAGGCGGTCCTTTTCAGGGTGAGAACTGGCAAGCTCTCTGCCAGATCAAAACCCTGCAAGTGAGCGCTCTGCCTGATAAAAATCATCAAGCCCCGACCGAGTTCATGGCACCATAATATTAAGTATAAAAAAGCACAAAACCCCAATAAAAGGTACATGAGGCTTAGGTCACTCTAAGAACATGCTTTACTTCCATGTGGGACTGCCAGTGTGAGCTGCCTGCAGACATGTGGTGGGACCAGACAGCAGGGCAGGGGGCAGAGAGAGAGAGGGGGGGACAGAGAGACAGAGAGAGGGACACAGAGAGAGCAGGGGCAGAGAGAGAGAGAGAGAGGGACAGAGAGAGAGTTATGGTGGCTGGGGTATACCCTTTATACCAATGGGGCGGGGCCTCAGGTAAGTGGGAAGGGGTCAAAAGATTGTCAGCTTCTGGGGGAAGTGGGCACCTGTGTGCCCCTTAGGATTCTGGGAAGCCTGGACCTAACACATACTTTCCACTCACATACAGTAATTACAGAGTCTGAAAGAAAGTGGTTCTAGAGCCCTTTAAGAGATTTACATTATAACAACACAGTTGCTTTCAGATAAAAAGAAATCTAACAATAACGTCATTCAGCTTGCCTTTCATCTGAGAATTTGATGTTAGCATCCACAAATGAGGGAAACCATTCGCCACTTGTTTTTCTGGGACTGTGTTACTTTACTTAGCATAATGGCTTTGAGTTCCATCCATTTACCTGCAAAGTTCATGATGTCATCTTTCTTTACCGATGAGTAGTACTCCATTGTGTAGATGTACCACATCTTTGTCATCCACTCTTCTGTTGAAGGGCATTTGGGTTGGTTCCAGCTCTTCACTATTGTGAAGAGAGCTGCAATAAACATGGATGTATATGTATCTTTGCAATAGGATGAGTCTTGTGGGTATATTCCCAGGAGTGGTATGACTGAGTCAGGTGGTAGGCTCATTTTGAGACATTTGTGGGTTCTCCACACTGCTTTCCATAATGGTTTTACAAGTTTACATTCCCACCAGCAGTGGATGAGTGTTCCCCCTTGCCCACAACCTCTCCAGCATTTGGTGTCTTCTGTTTTCTTGATCTTAGCCAGTTGTATCAGAGTGAGATGATATCTGAGAGTGGTTTTAATTTGCATTTCCTTAATTATTAATGATGTTGAACACTTTTTAAGATGTTTCTCAGCCATCTTTGATGTAGAAGCTTACTGTTTTAGTCAGTTCTTTGAACAAGTCTTTTGTTGTTGTTGTTCCCTTTAATTTTATATTACTTCAAAATACAGATATATACCCTCCACATTTATAGCAGAATGACAGACTCTGAAAATAAACTATAGGTTAATTCCAAGACACAGTTGGAATTCACATTTGAACAACAATATTGCATACAGGCAAACAGAAATATAACTTTTTTTTTTGGTCTTTTTGAGACAGCGTTGCCCTGTAGCCCCAGCTGTCCTGGAACTCACTCTGTAGACCGGGCTGGCCTTGAACTCACAAAGATCTGCCTGCCTCTGCCTCCCAAGTGCTAGGATTAAAGGTGTGCACCACCACCATGCCTGGCCAGAAATATAACTTTATATTCCTAAGTTATACAATAAGCTGAAGTATGTTTTAATGTAGTTTAAAGGAGAGATTTATTCTTTCTCATAAAGCATAGATCCTAGGATAATACCAACACAAACTTCAAGCTATATCCATAGCAGCATCAGAGGATGTGATATTGTTTTTACTAAAAAATTACCCAGCTTGACTTACATATAAGGGTTTGGTGCTATGACCCACAAACGATGGACACCATACCTTATTTGTTTCTCTGGGACTATGTTATTTAGCATAACAGCTTCTAGCTCCATCCATTTACCTGCAAATTTCAGGATTGTAGTCTTTTTTTTATCACTGCATAGAACTCCATTGTATAGATGTACCTCAATTTCATTATCCACTCATCAGTTAAGGGACATCTGGGTTGCTTCCATCTCTTCACTATTGTGAAAAGAGCTGCAATAAACATGGTTGTGCACTTATCTCTGCAATAGGATGACTCTTTAGGGTATATACTCTAGAGTGGTATGACTGGGTCAACTGGTAAGTTCATTTTGAGTCTATTAAGAGTTCTCCACACTGCTTTCCATAGGGGTTGCACAAATTTGCATTCTGACCAGCAGTAAATGAGTGTTCCCCTTTCCCCACAGCCTCTCTAGCATTTGGTATCATTTGTTTTCTTGATCATAAGCCAGTCTTACCACTGACATTGAACATTTTTTAAGGACTTTCCCAGCTATCTTTACTTCTTTATTTGTGAAGTCTCTGTTCAGCTCTTTCCTCCATCTTGGACTGGGTCATTTATTTTCTTGATCCTTTGTTTTTTGAGTAATTTATATGCTCTGGATGTTAAACTTCTGTCAGATGTCTCACTAATGAAGATTCCTCCCACTCTGTGAGTTTTCTCTTCATTTCTTTGACTGTTTCTTTTGCTGTACAGAAGCTTTTTGCTTTAATGAGGTCCCATTTGTCAATTGTTGACCTTATTTCCTGCACAACTGTGGTCTGATTCAGAAAGTCTTTTCCTAGCCCTAGTGGTTTTAATCTTTATACTGTATTGATCCTATTTTTATATGTCTCATTTTACAATGTACTTACATATCTGAAAAATAAGTTCTCAAAAATGGAGTCACTTGATCAACTCATATATGGGACTGGAATTTTAATAAATATTACAATTTCTCTTCAATAAAGGCATACTAGGTTCTGTTCTCTACAGCCAGGCCCTCTTATCCAACAATAGTTTGTTGACAAACATTTGAATCTTTGTTGATTTACAGATGGAAAATGTATTTCTTCCTATTCATATCATATAGAGTACAGGTCAGTATTTTATGTGTTAAAAAGTTGTTTACCTTTCTTTCCTATTTTCTCTATAATAGTATTGCTTTAAAAATTAGTTTATAAGAAATCATTCCATTATAAAGAAATCAGACTTTTATATGTAATACGTGCTGCAAATATCTTGCTGTTATTGTAATTTTAATTTTGACTTTGTGGATTTGTGCTGTGGGTGTGTAGGTATGTGCGTGCTTATGTATGCTGCCATATGAAAAATTAGTAGTTGAATGGTTAGATATTTGTAGTCAGTTCATCTATATTAAGATAAAGTTCAGATGATAATTTATGGGTATCCAATAAAGTAACTATATTATACTAGAAAGAAATGACATGTTTATAATGCTATTTAAGAATCTTTATACGTACCCAAATACAAATGAACTTAAAAATACTCATCTTAATTTTTTTCTAAGATTTTCTTAGGTAATTTGTCTTTCATCTCAACATGATTAATAGAGATTTTCTTACATGGCATGTCTGATTATTGATTGTTATAAGGATATTTACTTCTTCATGTTAATTTTATTTTTTTCATGTTAATTTCATAACCTGTCACTTGAATTGGCTTGTTTCTAATAAACAATGAACTACTTGCTATCATTTACTTATCCATACTATATTTATTGCTTATTTATACCATTCATGTTAAAATTCAACTAACATTTTATTTATGGACTAAAATATGATTTGTTAAATACATTTTAAAAATATTTATTTTACTTTTACTTATATGTATGTGATTGTGTGTATGTACTCATGCAGACTGGTGTCTGTAGAGGCCAGAAGAAGACATGGAATGCCCAGAGCTGGAGTTATAAGAATTTGTGAGTCCCTGGCATGGGTGCTAGGAGCTGAACTCCAGCCTCTGCAGGAGAAGCAAGTGCTCTTAACCACTAAGACATCTTTCTAGCCTCTAACCCAGTTTTTATGAGTATGTGAAAAGAATGCAAATAAAGGAAGTTTAATTCAATACAAAGCAATTGGACTTTCCTTTACTGTATTGCTCCATTGGCAAACATTTTTATTCATTTGCATATTATGAATGGAGACATTGGCATGAAAATCTCCTGCATCTTATGTGTTTCTACTTCCTAGAGTCTTGCTTTAGGCATATCGATACAAGGTTATTTGAGTCATAGCTCTCCATAATAGTGAGGTCATCAGGGTGGATTTTACCCATTACCATGTTTTTCACATTTGTCTGATGTTCCTTTGCTTGTCTTTTCACTTTTTATCTGATGTATTGTATCTTGGGTATTTCTTTTAAAAAATATTTTATATATTATTTTTTACTTAAAGTATATGAGTGTATTGCTTATATGTATGTAAGTGTAGCTGTGCTGTGCAATGCCTGTGAAGATAAGAAAAGGGCATTGGATCCCCTGGAACTGGAGTTATGGAGGTCTGTTAGCCACCATGCGGGTGCTGGGAACCCAACCCAGGTCCCTTGCAAGATCACCCAGTGCTCTTAACTACCGAGCCACTGCTTCAACCCCCTCACAGATTTCTTTTGAATTTGAAAATATAATTGAAATTTGTTGCATCAGTTGAGGGCTTTTTAATGACAATAATAAAATGTATAAAATAATAAAATAGTATATTATCTGTCAGTGCTTGACATGTGTCTATACCTTTTTAATTGAATTTTCATTATTTTCGTACAATATAATATGATTTAGATTCCCCTCCTTTATCTGCACTTCCCCTTACTGCCCCCCTACCCAATTTAATGCACTCTATTATATACATAGTAAGGCCTATAGAGTCTAATTTGCGTCACCAAATGTCTTTCAATGTGGGTCCATCCACTGGAGCTGGGTTAACCTACCAAGAGTCATATGCTTGAAAGAGACTGTCTGTGCCCCTCCCAGCAGCCACCTGTTGCCAACAGTTCGTTAGGTGGGGTTGTGGTTCCTTACCTACTTCCTCATGTCTATGCTGGGATTTTTGTCTGGTTTGAGCTTTCATGGGATGTGTGCATGTGGTCACCGTTGTTGTGCGTTCATATGAGCAACTGATCAGCTGTCTTAAACATTCTGTTTTCTTGTGGCCATTTCCACCTTTGACTTTCACACTCTTTCTCCCCCTCTTCCACAAAGATCCCTGAGCTTTGGAAGGCAGAAGTTTGATCTAGGTGTCCCATTCTGGGAGAAGCACTCTGCAGTCTCGTTCTCTGAACATTGTCCAGTTGTGGGTTTCTGTGTTAACCATCTGCTGCATAAGGAAGCTTTTCTGGTGAGAGTTGAGAAATGCATCAATCAGTTGTTATACAGGTATAACAATAAGTCATTAGGAGTCAGTTTAACACTATAACTATTCAGTAGAAAAATAGTATTAGGCTCTCTCCTATGCTCTGTGGCCTCTCTAGCCTCAGGTTCCTAGGCCTGATATCAGTGTCAGGTATGGGCTTCATCCTATGAAGTAGACCTTAAATCCATTTAGAAAGTAGTTAGTTTCTCCAGTAATATTCGTGCCACTATTGCACTGGTGGGCGTATCTGGCCAGGTCACTTGTAGTTCACAGAACCCACAGATGGGTAAGGTTGATGATCATTTTTTTCTTCTGGCAGCATGCAAAGCACCTTCCAGCACTATGAAATCTAGCCAGTAGAGATGAGACTTTGAAGTCAAAAAGCTTGATTTACCATTGAGGCTCCATTTTTTTAAACCAGAAGTTTTTCTCCTTATCATTTTATATGTACATTTACTTTTCATCTGGCAAACTTCTTATTATGATAGGTTTTTGAAATATTTCATATTATGCTTTCAGTCATATTAATTTTTCTTCTGTATAATCTTTTATTGAATGATCTACAATGTTTTGGATAGAAGTGCATTATCTGGTATTTGGAGCATTCACAGTGTTGCTCTGTTTGTATTTACTATTTTTTATGTACAGCATCTATTTGCTTCCTGCTGTGAGAAAAGAAAGCAGCTTGTGTTCACGGATTCTCTGATTAACATACCATTTTAATTGCTTACATATTTTATTATCTATTTTCAAATTTTAAGTCAAACACCTGTGTTACTTGATCACAGAGTCAACGCCTCACAAGGCCCTTCCTACTCTTCCAATCTGTGTCTCATTATACTTATTCTGAGGGGAACAAGCCCCAAATTAAGTCACTGCAACAGAAAATCTGAGCACGGCAAACATAAAAGTTAGAATGTGCAGGAAAAAAATGTTGGAATGTATGGACAAAAGAATCTTTTTATCCCATAAATTTGGGCAAAGAAGAGCGAAGAACTGTTGTTAAAGTAATTCCAGCCGGGCGTGGTGGCGCACACCTTTAATCCTAGCACTCGGAAGGCAGAGGCAGGCAGGTCTTTGTGAGTTCAAGGCCCTCCTGGTCTACAGAGTGAATTCCAGGACAGCTGGGACTACAGGGAAAAGACCAAAAAAAAAAAGTAATTCTTTTCAATTAGGTTTGGAATACACTTTATTTTATGGCAGTTCCTACAAATGAAATCTGGTTTGGAGTCTATAGAAAGCCAAGCATGTTTCCTGTTTGAATGTGGCATTTCTACAGCCACTGTCTAATGAGAAGATGGGTGCTTCTTTTTGTAAAGCTGTGTATAGCACTTGAAGGTGAAGAGGTCATTCAGGGCTTCTTCACTTGTGAATATCAGACCTCTTCTGCTTGAGTACATGTGAGGTAAACCCCAGAGGGCCTGGAACTTCTCTCAGAATGCTGGACAGCAGTGCCATATCCTACTGGAAGGTCCACAAATTCAAAATAACTAAGGGGTTTGGACCAATTCCACTCCCACTGCAGAGAGGAAAAGTGCCTGTGGAAAGGCAAAGACCAATTCCTTACTTATCTGACCACATCCACTAGTTTTTGGCTACAAAATAAAGCAGCCAGTTAAAGATGTAGAAAGCTAAAATGAAAATATCCAAAGTTATTTTTCCGGTTTTCTGATCTGAAAGATCTTCACAATTGTTCATGCCATCCATTATGCAATCCAGCAATCTAACTTTGTCTCCAGATTTTCTCCTTAAAAAAAGCTAGAGGTTAGTAAGAAGTCTTATTTGTACAAAATTGTTAGCTATGTGCCTTTCTAAAACATTAGGAGATAATGATCCCCAAAAGATTTCTCTCTGATATTTTGAATTTTGAAGGGATAATAGAGACAGCCATATGAATTTATCTCTAATGTCAAACACAGCAACTGGATTCATTGTTTGTTGTTTGAAGAGCTGGACACTGACCCCGGGAGCTTGCACAAGCTCGGCAAGCACTCTGTCACTGAGTGAGACTCTCAGTCCACTGCTTTTAAAAATCAAAACTGGCTTCTAAGATGGTTCAGAGGGTAAAAGTTCGTGCTGTCAAGACTGACAACTTGAGTTTGACAGAAGCAAGTTGTCCTCCAACCTCCATGTGCAAACACACACACACACACACACACACACACACACACATACACACACACACACA
>VZQC01011619.1:2306634-2330256 GCA_009823505.1 Rhizomys pruinosus
TGAATAATAACTAATTTTTTAAAAGTCAAAGTCCAAAGTCATAATTTTTATGTGAAAATTTATGGCCATATTTTCTTTAGAATAATCATTCAACTGTAATTCACAAGTTATGTTCATCAAATTCCTGTTTGAATGATGCCCAAGCTCTAGTCTATTCCTTTTGGGTGTGGTTTGTTCTTGGTTTTCCAAGGCCTTCGGGTGCATTGTTAAGGTATTAATGGGAAATCTTCAGATTTCTTTGTAGGGACTTAGTGCTATAAACTTCTCTCTTAGGATAGCTTGATTGTGTCCCATGAATTTTGGTATGTAGTATTTTCATTTACTTCTAGGGATTCAGTTTTAATGGTCCCGAACGCTTGATTTCTCCCAACAATTCAGCCTAATGTGGGTTCTCAGTTTCCAAAGTGATTTGTATACTTTTTCCCATTTCTATTTTTGATAACAAGTTTTGTTCTTTTGAGGTCAAATAGAATACAGAATGTTATTTCAATTCTCCTAAATTTGTTGAGGCTTTCTCTGTGTCCTAATATTTGGTTGATTTTGGAGAAATCAAAGTTTTATGGGCTCCTGAGATGAAAGCATATTTTTGCTGTTTGGATGGAATGTTCTATAAATGTCTGTTAGCCCCATTTGATTTATAATGTCTTCAAGTCCAGACTTTCTCTGTTTAATTCTTGTCTATTGGTGACAATGGGATATTGAAGTTACCTGCTATCACTGTGATGGAGTCAATCTGTAATTTTGTATCTAAGAATATTTCTTTAATGGAAGTGGGTGCCCCTATGTTTGTGAATATATATTTAGAACTGTAATACACTTCTGGTAGGTTTCTTTCCTTTAATGACTATGAAGTATTTTTCCTTCTGACTAAAAAATGTTTTAATTTAGGTACCATATTTTCTTTTCTCTATCCACTCATTAACTTGAGGGGCAGTTGGGTTGGTTCCAGCCTTTTTGCTAATTGTGAAACAGAGCTGCATAAATTAGAGCTGTGCATGTATCTCTGTGGTAAAGATGAGTTAGTGGGTGTATACACTTAGAAGGTGGTAATGCACATGGGTCAGCAGTGATAAGCCATTCTTGAAGTTTTCTTCCAAGGTTTTTTCAATAACACTGGCTCTTCCCATAGTGGACTGGTACAGTTTACATTCCAACACACCAGTGGATTAGTGGTTGTTCCCTCCTCTTCCCCCACAACAACCTCTCACTAGCACATAGGTATATCATTTGTTTCTTGATCACCCGGTACTTATTACATACTATCGGAGTAGAGTTGATATCTTAAAGTGGTTTTTTTTTTTTTTTTTTTTTTTGCATATTCTAATTTTTTAGTGATGTTGAAAAACACTTCGTAAGATGTTTTTTTGCCATCTCTACACGTCTCACCTACTGGTGAAGGGGTCTCTGAATCAGGCATCTTTCACTCCATCCCCAATTCTTTGAGTGATTCATTTGTTATTTTCCCTCTTTTGTTTTTTTTTGTAGTATTTATTATTACCTCTGGATATCAATGCTTGCTTTGTCAGATGTACTTAGGTGAAAGTTTCCCCTCCCATGTCTGTGGGATTGTTTCTCCCTTCTCTCACCACTTGAATTGTTTCTTTTGTTTTTAATTAATATTTGATTATTGATAGGATGTCGCATTTCGTCACAATCATTTTCCAATTCAGATACAGGGCAGATTTCCCTTCCCTTCCCCCCCCCCATTCCCCGCCCTCATCCCGACGTTGCGGACCATAACTTCCATGCATCTCAGTATTTCCTTTTTTCTTCCCTGCGTGTTGTAACCTGTACCCGAAGTGAGTCATGGCCCAAGATGTCATTGTTTGCGCATTAATCTGTGCCCAGCTGCATTCTGATTTCAGGTTTTTTTTATTCTACATGTTTCTTGTTTTGGTTTAGTACATTGCGTTAATAATGTCCATTGTCAATTGGCCTTTAATGTTATTTTTTACAACTTCTGATGAATCTTCCTACTAAGCTTACGTGCCTTTCTCTCATCACCTCCAAGTTTCCGGGGTTTTCATCACGTATATAGGGGTGGGGTGTGTGTGTGTGTGGGGGGGTGTGAAGCCAGTGTGGTGTGTAGGTACTATGGAGGTCAGAAGAGGGTGTCCTGGAGTTGGAAATTACAAGGGTTTGTTAAATTGCCTGGTGTGGGTGGCTGGGAACCAAACTCAAGGGGTCCTCTGCGAGAGGTAGATAAGCTCGTTAACCCTAACATGAACGCCATCTTCTATAGCCTCCAAGATATACTTTTTAAGAGCTGTCAAATTTTCTTGTTTTTTATTATTAATTTTTATTTTATTTCTGTATGTGTAATGAATGGGACTGTCTGCATGCAAGTTTGTGCACCCGTGTCCGTGCAATGCCTGGCGGAGTCAGAAAGAGGGTGGTTCGGATCCCTGGAACGTAGGAGTTCTCCTGGAATTTTGGAGTTTCAGCAGATCCACGTTCTCATCCTGAGATGAATCCGCTTATCTTTCTCGTCCATCCAAATTCTCCTCATGCCTTATCTAACTCGGTCCTCTTTCGCGCTCTCCTTCCTTTCTCTCTCCCAACCGGCCCATGTGGACTTGGTTGAAAGTCCTCTCTCGGCCAACATGTGGTGGGGGAGTCGAGGTTGAGAACAACGTACCGGGGCTCTTAACCTCTAGGCCATCCGGCAGCGCCAAGACTTCAATTTCTTAAAATTTCCAAGTAGCTTTAGGGAGGCTTCTCTGAGCTGGTGCATCTATGGCCCAGAACGTGGCTTACACTCGTGGTAAATGCTCTAATGAGAGCTTTGAGGAGAATATATATTTTCTGTATCTGTTCGTGTATTTTTTAGCAATTTGCGTTCTAATATAAATGTCAATTAAATTTAAATTCAGTTGACTGATGATGCTCTTCAGTTCAGCTAAATCCTTAATGATTTTCTGTTTGCTGGATCTGCCAATTACTTAGAGTGGAACAGTGAAGTCTCTCATTATAATGATGGGTTCATTTCTTTCTCCTTTGATATTCTATCAGATTGTGGTGTGTTATTGGTTTGTAAACATTAGGAATTGCTATCTCTTTGACACATGATCCCTTTATCATTATGTAATATCCCACTTTATATTTCTGTATTTTTGTTAATGGTCTGAATTTTTGTATGACATTAATATTAGGCTGCCAGTCTCTGCTTTTATTTATTTATTTATATAAAATATATTTTATCAAATCTAAGACCTTGTAGCCCCACAACTAGTCCCCCAACGGCTCCACCAGAAGCTCAATGCATTCCTGCAAACATACTTTTATCATCGCTTGCTCAGTTCTTTTAAAGGTCTCCATGGGATAGTTAATACTGGTTTGATCAGTTTCACGCTTGTTCAGCTCATTCTTGATCATCCTTTTCTGTTTCTTCTTCTGTGTTTGTTGTTGTCAATTTATGCACATGCAACTCCCAACCTGCTGGACAAAAGCTCAAGGCCGGCTTGTTTTTGCACAGAAATCTTACAAATAGGTAATTGGCTCTAGCAATCCACGATGAGGGATACCATTCCGGTTTGTTTTCTGGGACGAGTGGTTTACTTCACTCAGCACGGATGTCCTCTAGCGCTCAGACCATTTCTGCCTGCTTAAAGCTCATGAGTGTCATCTTCTTTACTCTGCTGCAATAGAACTCCATTGTGTGGATGTACACACATTGTCTCTATCACTCATCCGTTAGAGGGGCATTTGGGTTGGTTCCACGCTCCTGCTATTGTGAAGAGAGCTGTATAAATAACATGGCGTGTGTATGTATCTTTGCCGTGGGGTGAGTCTTGAGGTGTACATCTAGGAGTGGTATGGCTGGGGTCAGGTGGCAAGTTCATTCCAAGTCTTCCAAGGGTTATTCCACACGCTTTCCATAGTAGGCCTATATGATATTTTACATTCACAGCAGTGGATTAGTGTGCCCCTTTCCCCACAACCTCTCCACACTTGGTATCATTGTGTTTTCTCTGATCCTAGCCAGTCTTATGGGAGAAGATGATCTATCTAAAGTGGTTTTGATTTGGCATTTCCTTAACGATTTCTTAAGGATGTTGAACACTTTCGTTCAGATTTAGTGTCTCATTATCCTCTAATTCCTCACTTGTGGAAGTCTCTGTTTCAGCTCTTTGCTCCATCTATTGAGTGGGCATGTTGTTTTCTTTCTTCTTTAATTTTTTGAGTAGTTTTATATATTCCAGAAATCAATGCTTTGTCAGAGTTTTCCTGTGGTGAAGGTTTCCTCCCACTCTGTGGGATTTCTCTTCACTTCCTTGATTGTTTGTTTTGATGTACAGAAGCTTTAAGTTTAATGAGGTCCCACACTTGTCAATTGTCGACCTTAATTCTTGCAGCAGCTGGCTGTCTGATTAGGAAGTCGTTTCCTAGGCCTATGTCTTGTAGTCTGCTGCCAATTTTTCTTCTATCACTTTCAGAGTTTGGGGTTTCACGTTGGGGTCTTGATTCCATCTCACAGTTTTGCCAACACCATTTGCTGAATATGCTGTCTTTCCTCCATTGTCTTCTCGTCCTCCGGCCCTTTGTCAAATTTGAGGATGGCTGAAATTGTATGGGCTCAGGTTTTGGATCTTCGGTTTTTGTTCCATTGGTCACAGGTCTGTTTTGTGCCAACTACCAGGCTGGTTTTTAGACTATAAAGCCCTGTAATATAGTTTGAAGTTCTGGTATAAGAGATCCCCCCTATGTAGCTCTTTTCACTCAGGGTTGTTTTTTGGCTATTCGGGGCTTTTGTTTTTCCAAATGAATAATGAACTTTTTTTTCCCAAGCCTGTGAAGAAACTCTTGGGGATTTTGATTGGGATTGCATTAAAAATCTATATAAGAGTTCGGTAGAATGGACATTTTTATAAATGTTATTTCCAATCCATGAGCGCTGGGAGGTTTTTTTTTTTTCCATCTTTTATTTTTTTGTTTGTTTGTTTGTCTTTTCGAGACAGGGTCTCCTGTAGCACCAGCTACCCTGGAATTCACTCTGTAGACCAGGCTAGCCTTAAACTCACAAAGATCCGCCGCCGTCGCTGCCTCCTGAGTGCTAGGACTAAGTCCAGTGCGCGTCATCCCCTATCGCCTGGCTGTTTATAAACTTCCTAATGTCCCTTCTTTCTTCAATTTTTTCTTTAAGGGTTTAACAAAATTTTTGTTGTAGAGATCTTTGGTGTCTTTGGTTAGTTTGTTCCTAGCTATTTTATTTTTTTTTGAGGCTATTGTGAGTGGGAAGTTCCTTTGTATCTTCTCCAGGTTGCTTATTGTTGGTGTAAAGAAGGCCATTGATTTTTTTTTTGTTATTTTATCCTGCACTTCTGAATTTTTAATATTTTTAAGATTTTTTCTGGGAGTTTTTAGCATCCCTTAAGTAAACAATCATATCATCAGTAAATAGGGATAGCTTGACTTCCCTGTTTTCCAATTAGTACGTCTTTAATTTCCTTTTCTTACCATATTGCTCTAGCAAGTGTATCAAGCACTATATTGAAGAGGAGTGGTGACAGGGGGCAGCCTTGGGCCGAGTTCCTACCTTTAAAGGGAATGTTTGCTGTCTTTCCCCATTTTAGGATGATATTGGCTGTGGTTTCCTGTATATCTGAGACTTTGATTACATTTGAGGAATGAGTCCCTCCAATCCCATTCCCCTAGACTTTAAGCATGAAGGGATGCTGGATTTTGTCAAAGGCTTGTTTTTATCGCATCAAGGAGATGATGATGGTGTGTTTTGATCTTTATTCCATTCATGTGTTTGATGATGTTTATTGATTTTCATTTGTTAACCATCCCAGCATCTCTGGTATGAATCCAACTGGTCATGATGGATGAGGTTCTTGATGTGGGTCTGCTAATGTGATTTGCCTGTAATCTTCTGTTTAGAATTTTGGCATGGTGTTCATTAGGGAGATGGGTCCATAATTCTCCTTTTTGGTTGTATCTTTGCCTGGTTTTGTAAAGAGTGATGCTGGCTTCGTAGAAGGAATTTGGGAGAATTCCCTCTGTTGTATCCTTCTACAGCAATTTAAGTAATAATGGTTGTAGGTCTTTTTGAAATGTTTTATTAGAATTCTGCCATGAAACCGTCTGGGGCCTGGGCTTTTTTAGTTTGGGAGGCCTTCTTATTACATCTTCCAATTTCTCTCATATGTTATGGGGCGGTTTTAAGCTGTTGGATCTCTTCTTGGTTGAGCTTTGGATGATTCCCAGGATTCAGATATTAATCCATTTCTTCTAGGTTTTAAACTGTGGTTGAGTATAGGTTTTTGAAGTATTCCCGTATGATTTCTTGGATCTTTTCTTTGTCTGGTTGTGATATTCCCTCTTATCATCACAGTGGTAGAGATTTGGAGTTGTTTCCTTCTTTTCTTTTGGCTACTCTGGGATAGAGGTCCAATCTATTATGTTTATACTTTCAAAGAACCAACTTTTGGATTCATTGATTTTTTTTTTTGTATTGTTTTTCTCTTGTTTCTATTTCAATGATATCTGCTCTGTTTTTTGTTTTTTTTCTTCCTGTCTGTTTGCATTTTAGGGTTCATCTGTTGTTGCCTCTCAGTGCTTTTTTTTTTTTTTTTTTTTTTTTTTTTTTTTTTTTCTTTCTGTTTTTTTTCTAATGTAGGCACTTAGGGCTATAAACTTCCCTCGTTAGGATCTGCTTTTAAGGTATCCCATAGGTTTTGTTGTGTTTGAATTGTCATTGTCATTCAGTCCAGGAATGCTTTTTTTTCTTTCTTTATCTCTTCTCTTGACCCATTCATGATTCAAGAGTGTGTGTGTTTAGGTCTCCATGTGTCCTTGTAGGCAGTAGGGCTTCCGGTGTTGATGTTGAGTTTTATTGAACTGTGTTTTGATAGAATGATGAAATTTTTTCTTTTTGTGTTTGTTTTTTCTGTGTCCCAGTATGTGGTCTTTTGGAGAATGTTCCGTGGGGTGCTGAGTAGAAAGTGTATTTCTCTGGATTAGGGTGGAATATTCAGTAGAAGGTCTATGGAGGTCCATTGGTGTAATCGTATCATCAGTTCAAATGTCTCTCTGTTTATTCTTTGTCCGACCTTCCAAGGCTCATGAGGTATGAAGTCCCCTACTATGAGTGTACTGGGTGTGTGTGACGTGTGGCCCTGGAAATTGGTCTTGTTTTATATAGTTTGGTGCACCAGAGTTTGGGACATATATTCAATTGTGAAAATTTTTGGTGAATTTTTCTTTGATAAAAAATGTAATGGCTGGCTGGAGAGATGGCCTAGTGGTTTCTAAGTCCTTTGTTAACTCAGCAATGTTCATAGAATCTTCTCGAAGAATATGTCTCAAAAAACTTTCTTTGATCACCCATCTGAAAGCACTTATTCACTGATGTTTTATTCTGAGATAGAGCAATTCAGTCACACCTTCAAGCTTCACTTCATATTGCAGTTTTCTTGTTATTTCCCTTACATCTATAGTGATTTGCACCACTGAAATCTTAAAACTCAAAATCACCCATGAAGGCTGGAATCACCTTCTTCTAAACTCTCTTTAATGCCAATATTCTGACCTCCTATGAATCACAAATGTTCTTACTGGTAACTAGAATGGTGACTCCTTCCCAGGTTTCCAATTGATTTTGTGTATATCCATTAGAGGACTCAGTATCTATGGCAACAGTAGCCTTTCACACCACCTATAATCCCAGTCCTCAAGAGACAAAGGCAAGAAAGCACTGCAGTTTGAGGTCAGACAAGGGCTCCACGGTACAACCCTATCCCAGTGGTGTGTGTGTGTGTGTGTGTGTGTGTGTGTGTGTGTGTGTGTGTGTGATATGCTTTAGAGTTTTAGCATAACCCTAAAGGCCTTAGAACTGAATGCTATTTAGTGTAGCCATCTCCACCAGTCATCTTTGTGTGGATGGCTTGATGCAGCTTCTGCATGGGCACTTGCTGCTCCACTTGGAGCTTTTGTGTTAGGAGATGGCTTCTTTCATTTAACCTCATGAGCTAACCTGTGCTATCTTAATCATTTCTTCTGAAGCATCCTCATGTCTCAGCTTTCACAGAATTGAGGACAGTCAGGGCCTTGCTGTGGGTTAGACTTTGGCTTAAGGGAATGTTGTGGCTCCTTTGTTCTACCCAGACACTGAAACTTTCTCCATATTAGCAACAGACTGTTTTGTTTTCTTACTATTTGTGTGCTTAGTGGAATAATGAATTTAGTTTCCTTCCACAGCTTGACTTCTGCATTAATGTTATGACTGCTTGGTGCAAGAGGCCCAATGTTTGGCTATACTGAGCTTAATCATTTCTGGCTTTAGATTTAAAAGAAAAGCATGAACACTTAGAGGCTATAGTTACTGAGTGGCCTAATTTCAACACTGTCATGAGTGGTACTGGAGTAGGGGGTCTGGAGGGCAGGGTGAAGTCAGTGGTGAACAGAGCAGTCAGAATCTGCCCATAGGCTCATTGTCCTGCATGTGAAGACTCACAGTGCCGCTGAACAACAACCAGTCGACCAATGCCTTCACGTCTAAAGTAGAATTCTTGTAAAGGCGTGCAGTTGGGTATTTTTAAAGACATCCATCCTGGGCTGGGGAGATAGCTCAGTGGTTAAGACTACTGACTGCTCTTGCAGAGGGCCCAGGTTCCCAGAACCCTCATGACAGCTAACTACTGTTGGTAATTCCAGTTCCAAGAGCTCTGATGCCCTCTTCTGACATCTGCCGAGATTGTATGACATGGATGCACTTAAATACATGCAGGCAAAACACTCATACACATAAAACAAAAGTAATAAATAAAATAATACATTGTACATTCGGGGACACACATTAGACTCTATAGGCATATATATATATATATGCATATATATATTATGGTTTATTAAATTGGGTGAGGGGGCAATAAGGGGAGATGCAGATAGGAGGGATCAAAGTACCATCAAATTCCCCTGCCTCCACACCTTGCTTCCCTTCTAGACTTGGGGACAGGTTGGCCTTTTCTCTTAGCACCTCAGATCCCTGGTCCACCCTCCTGGTCCAGACCTGCCCTTTGCATGCTGAGACTCTGGACTCACACCAGCTCAGTTTTCTGGTGTGGCCAGTTTGACCCTTCGCAGGGGGCATTAGCCCCCATCTTGCCTTTGGTCTCTAAAGGGAAGCTTTTGTCCTTGTTCTTCCCACCCTCACCCTGCCTTGGAGTCCCTAAACCCTACCTTCTTCCCTGAAAAGATTAAGGAAGATAGCAAAAGATGGAGGGATCCCCCATGCTTATGAATTGGAAGAATTAATATTGTGAAAATGATCATCCTACCAAAAGTAATATATCCTAATCAAAATCCCAATCAAAATCCCCATTAAATTCTTCATAGAACTAGGAAAAAAGCATCCTAAAGTTCATATGGAAGCACAAAAGACCTGGGTAGCCAAAGCAACCCTGAAAACAAACAGCAATGTAGGGAGGATATTACTAAACCAGATTTCAAACTATATTACAGAACTTTAGTCATAAAAGCAGCATGGTACTGACACAAGAATAGACCCATAGATAATTGAAGACCTAAACATGAGTACATACAGTTTTAATCACCTGATATTTGACAAATGGTCCAAGTCCAAGAACACTCAATGGAGGAAAGACAGCATCTTCATCAAATGGTGCTGGCCAAACTGGATCTCCACCTGTCAAAGAATGAAACTAAACCCTTATCTTTCACCTTGCACAAAAGTCAACTCTAAATGAATCAAAGATCTCAATGTGAAACCTGAAACTCTGAAACTGTTAAAAGAAAACATGGCAGAAACCTACATGATATAGGACTTTCTAAATCAGACTTCAGTTACACAGGAAGTAAGGTCAACAATCAACAAGTGGAACCTCATTAAAGTAAAAAGTGTCTGTTTATCAATGGAAAACCAAAGCCATGAAGAGAAAACTCATGGAGTGGGTTCCTGACAAAAATCTAATGTCCAGAGTATATATACTACTCAAAAAAAAAAAAAAAAAAAAACCCAGAAGACCAAGAAAACAAATGACCGAATTAAAAGATGGGCTAAAGATCTGAACAGAGACTTCTCAAGAGAAGAAATAAAGATGGTTAAGAAACATCTTAAAAAGTGTTCATCCTGATCTACAGAGTGAGTTCCAGGACAGCTGGGACACCCTGTCTCAAAAAGACCAAAAAAAAAAAAAATGTTCAACACCATTGGTAATTAGGGAAATGCAAATTAAAAACACTTTAAGATTTCATCTTACTCCAGTCAGACAGGCTAAGATCAAGAGACCAAATGCTGGAGAGGATGTGGGGAAAGGGGAACACTCATTCACTGCTGGTGGGATTGCAAGCTCATGCAACCCATATAGAAAGCGGTATGGAGAACTCTTTAAGAACTAAACATGAACCTACCATTTGACCTGGTTATACCACTCCTTGGCATATACCCAAAGGATTCATCCTTCTACAGAGATACTTGTACATCCATGTTTGTTGTTACTATTGTCACAATAGCTAAGAGATGGAAGCAACATAATTGTCCCTCAACTGATGAGTGGATAATGAAAATGTGGTACATTTACATAATAACAGAGCTCTACTCAGTGGTAGAGAAAAAGTCATGAAATTTCCACTTAAGTATCCCAGTCACTACTCATCAAAGAAGCTTCTTTTGCAACAGATGGAGACTATTACATTGGACCACAATTGGTCACACACAGACATGTATGTGAAGTGCTCAAGCCTGAGTGGCACATCTACCATTCAACCTGTACACCTAAGGCTCACACAGCATAGAACAAGAGATAAAGAGGGTACTGGTGAATCTCTCAACTCTCACTAATGGAGCTTCCTCATGCACTTAGAGGGCCAGGTACACAAAAGGGCACAAATAGCCAAAGCACGGAGATCAGGAGTCTGCAATGGGTGGGTCCTTGGATAGGACTCCTATATTAAGCTTTATTCACATAAATCTCAGGGAACATTGCAGAAGATGGGGCAGAAAGATTCTAAGAGCCAGGGAGGAGGTGCATGACCATATGCAAATAATCATACAAGCTCCAGGGGGATTAAGATAGATTGAGATGTTCTTTCTATATATGAAATACACAAATTTCCAATAAAACACCATCAAATTATATTGTATGGAAAGTGCAAAAATTTAACTAAAAATTAATTTAGAAAAAAAATTTCATAGTGATACTGTTATTTTAAGTGCTTAGTTTAGATCATGGTATTTGTTTTGTTTTTAGATAAGGTATCCCTATAGCCCCAGCTGGTCTAGCACTTGCTATGTTGACCAGACTGGCCTTGATTTCACAGAACTCTGCCTGACTCTGCATCCTGAGGGCTGGAATTAAAGGCATGCACCACCATGCCAGGCAGACCATGATGTTTACCATGATTTTTGCTATAATTGAGTTAAAATAGTATAATCGTTATTATTTAAATTTCTTGTTCTTGTTTTTTTCTACTTTTTGTCTTCCACTGTTTTCTTATATTCTATAATTTTTGTTAAAAATTTATTTGATCACATTCTCTCTTCTCTTGGCATATATACTACACCCTTAATAAGAAATGTTAGCAGTTGTCTTCCTCAAGCTAGCAACTTAAGAATACTGCCATCTACACTTTATAGAGAGTACAAATTCTTAATGACAGTGTCCACAATTCCTCCTTCCCTATTATCTGTTCTATCTACTGCAAGATATAATTACTGTATATTTCTGTTAACATTCTTTTGAGAACTTTTAAATCAGTTAAAAGTAAGAAAAACAAAAGGTTCTATTTTATCTTCATATATTCTTTCTATAGTGTTCCATCTTTGTATACAAATGACAACTAATGACTTACTTTTTTATGAAACATTTCTTACTAGACAGATACTGTGAATTTGGATTTAGAGTGCCCTCCTGAATGAATCATGAGAGTCCTCACTTCAGGGCTGGATTAATCCATCCATAGATTCATAATCTGAGGATATTTATTCTTATCATATATAGAGGGTTTTTCTCTTCTTTTTTTGATGTCTTTTGAAAAAAGTCTGCCTGTAGTCCCAGCTGGCTTGGAATTGACTCTGTAGACCAGGTTGGCCTTGAACTTACAGAGATTTGCCTGCCTTTGCCTCCTGAGTGCTGAGATTAAAGGTGTGCACCACATGCCTGGCCATAAATAGAGTTTTTAACTCTGAATATTTTTCACACTGAGCTACCATCAGTTCACAATCATAGCTTCCTTTCTTGCCAGTACTGGCCAACCAGTTGAGGGGGTGCTGTTCCTGCTAAGCTATGATTCTCTGTATGGCCAAACCAGGCTGCCAAGAATGTGTATTTCTTTTCCTTTTTTTTTTGGAATTTTTGAGACAGGATCTCCTTTTTAGTCCCAGCTGGCCTGGTGCTCACTATGTAGACCAGGTGGGCCTTGAACTCACAGAGATCCACCTGCCCCTGTCTCCTGAGTGCTAGGACTAAAGGTGTGTGCCACTACACCGGGGCAAGAATGTGTATTTCTTGATTCTCTCTCCTGACTTCAGCCAGCAGTAGAGATTTTGGGAGCCAATATGGTCACATGAAAACTCTAATCACAGTTTTTTTTACACATACAGCTGATATTTTCTGTACACTTTTTAATTCATGGGCATTGGCCTGAACACTTCACCTAGATTCTATTCTCCATTCTCTGGGGTAGGCATTATTGTTACACCTGCTTTACACAGTGGTATCAGAGGCTCAGAGAGTATTGGAGTCTCCTCAGTCAGAGAGCATGGATTGCTGGCAGCAGGCTTCAGCCAAGTTCTCTGAATCCACAGCCTGCTCTAATAGTAATGTTTTGGCAAGAGCTTCTTTTTGATAAAGAAATCAGTCCTACCACCTTATGCAATAAAAATATCACCTTTAGTTCCCAGGTTGGTTTTCATAGAATTAAAAATAATATCTCTTTCTACAAGACTATAAATTTCATAATTATTTATTGTTACAGTTCTAAGTATGCACACTTAATGAATATTTTGCTGGCTGAAAGTGAATGAGATCCTGATAATTTGCCAATAATTACACACTTTAAATGTACATTAAAAGAAAGGTTGAATGTACTTGATAAGCCACATACAGACTAAATAAGCAATCTAAATGAATTTAGGAAATGAAGGCTGTTAACATTAAATATCAATCCATACATATTGAGAGGACATGATGCAATGTTTTCTATATTTCCTCAATCACAGAATGACAGAAGGGCTAAATCATATTCTTGGGCATATATAGTCTATGCTTTTAGTAACTTTAGTTTGAAAACACTTTTAGCTGCTTATGCAATAAGTTTATTTTCTGTATGAAAACATTTTCACACAGAATTGCTTTAGCTTAGCAGCCGCTTCCTGAACCCTGAGGAAGCCTGGCTTCTTCTGAGTTACCTGATCTTTTTTCTGCACAAGGGACATTTGGGAACCGTTCTACCTCTTCTTAGATTTTCTCATGGGCTTCTTCTCATAGACTAGGTTCTCTTGTATAGCAGCATGAGCTTTCTTACACATCTCCTTTTACCATGTGTAGGGTTACGTCGTTCTTTATGTACTGAGAGAACTATTTCTTGTATGCATCTTCATCTTCTTTCTCCCACATTCTAACCCATGATATGCTTCTGCTGGACTTCTGCTTTCGGAATAACTGGTTTGGTACTGTGAGGGGTAGACAAGCCTTCATCCCCAGCTCCCTTCAGGGCCCCTGAAACTTCATTACCAGTTGTAGTAAGGGCAAGATCTGCATCCAGATAGCAGGTCAAAGCACCAGACCAATGATCAATGCTTCTTTCTTTTCTTTTTTTTTTTTTTTAATGTCTCCATGTAGGTTGGTGCACCCGTGTCGTGCAATGCCTCAGAGGTCAGATGAGGGCGTCGGATTCACCTGGAGCTGGAGTTAAAGACGGTTCCTAGCCGCCATGTGGGTGCTGGGAATCGAACCCGGGTTCTCTGCAAGAGCAGTCAGTGCTCTTAACCACTGAGCCATCTCTCCAGGCCCATGCTTTCTACATTGCATCATCTTCAGTCACCTCCACTTGGCTTTTGCAGATCCTGCCCATGTCAAACCGACTGAGAAGCCAGCGGGCAGCAGCAGGCCAGTACAATGGGGCTGCTGCATATCCTGTCAGGACAACCTTCACACAGTATTTTGGTAGTTCATGTGTATATGCAGTGCAGACTCTCACATCCCCTTCTATATGGGCATAAGCAATGTGACAGATGATATCAAGTAAATTTGACAACTTTCACAAATCCATCCTACAGAACAGAGCCACAGACCTGCAGGCCCCACAGCAGTACAGGGAGGAAAAGTCTGAAAACATTTTGTTCTGTAAACGTCTACTAGAGAGAGACAAAGTTTCTCTCATTACTACTGTGGGTGGGAAGTCCAGGACCTTCCTGGGACAGGTGGCTATGCTCAACACACCATCCTGATAGCGGCTCCACCTGAAGTAAGTGGCAATTCTAACACTGCTGACAAGAGATAGAAGAGATAGAGATAAGAGAGAGAGAGAGAGAGAGAGAGAGAGAGAGAGAGAGAGAGAGAGAGAGAGAGAGAGAACCACTGGCCTACTAGCCCAAGCTGGCCTAGAACTCGCTGTGTAGCCTAGACTGTCCTTAAGGCAATCCTTCTACCTCAGCCTCACCAGTGCTGAGATTTCGGATGTGAGCTACAACTCTCAACTTCCAGTAAATTTTTATTATCCATATTGGCTATTCATTACGTAAGGTTTTTTGTTGTTGCTGCTCTTTCTGGGAATTTTCCCTTTAGGCCAGCAGAGGGAGCTCAGAGCATAATATCTCCCTGTGTCCCCACGGCTGGCACTTTATTCTTCAGAGATTTAATTTTCCTAGCTTTTTTTCTTTCTTTTTCTTTTTTTCTTTTAAAAAAAATTCACCAGGTTTGTGTGTGTGTGTGTGTGTGTGTGTGTGTGTGTGTGTGTGTGTGTGTTGGGAGGGTACTAGAGAGCTGGTTTAGAGGATAAGACCTCTCGCTGTTCTTCCAGAAAACCTGGGTTTAACTCCTTTACCGGGCAGCTCTGTCATCAGCTATCAACCTTCACAAGTACCACACACACACATCAATAAACACACCGGGAATCAAAACATTAGTACAAATAAAAAATCATTTACAGGGCCTGGAGAGAGGGATCAGAGGTTAAGAGCACCAGCTACTCTTGCAGAGGACCCAGATTCAATTCCCAGCACTAACATGGCAACTAACAACCAGCTGTAATTCCAGTTCCAAGGTCATTTGTCTTCACTCTTCTGACCTTTTGGGGCATTGCGTAACATGGGTGCACTTTCATACACCTAAAATAAAAAAATAATAAATGAAATATTTTTTAAATCATTTAAAAAATTCAGCTACTGGCTAGAGAGATGGCTCAGTTTGCGAAGGGCCAAGTGCCTGCCATGCAAGCTGGAGACCTGAGTTTGGTTCCCTAACATCCATGAAGAATCCAGGCATGGTCACATGCATGCATAGCCCTAGGGCTAGGGGCAGAGAAGGTGTATTCTCTGAGCTTACCTGCCAAAGTAGCCCATCATGAATGTTTGGTTCAGTGAGAGAGCTATCTCAAAAAATATGCTGGAGAGTGATAGTCCCAACATCCAGTGTTGACCACTGATCTCCACACAGACAAGCACACAAATACATTAAAAAAATCTTACTATAAACAAGTGATCCCCCTGAAATATACATTTAAATTTTCCTTTAGATCAAATCCAGGTGTATAAATTTTGATATGTGGGAATTTTTATAATTCCATTCCAATTATTTTCTAATTTCCATTATCCTTTGACTTACTTGAACTTTCCAATAACATAAAGATTACTTTTTATTTGATTATTTCCAATTTTACTGACTTGAGAGTAAGAACATTCTGAACCATGTCAGTTCTTGAGAATTGTGGATTTTTTTAAGGTTTCAAATTATGAATTAGATAAGAATGCATGCATAGCAAGATATTAACTGTGGCTTTATTGACTCTCTCTAAGGTTCAGCCAAAGTCTCAGAACTTGTTAATATGTGCTGTAAGAGAATGTTAGATTGATTCTACAACCTTTAGATTGGAATTTGCTTCAAAGCTAGACATTAGATATGGGAGGAGGAGTGTCAAATAAGTATTTCTTAAAAAAAACTGGAGAGCTGTGGCTTTTCTCTTCTCCATCCAGATGTAGCATGCATCAAAGCAAGTGGGGGTGCACTTAAAAAGAACCAAAGATCTGGGGACGTACTCCTTAGAACACGGGGCATAGTAACTGAGGTCTAAAGGTGAGAGCCTAGCTGAGGAGTCTGCTCTCAAGATCTTATGAATGCTTCAGTGAGAGACCCCATCCAAGACCACCTCCCTGGAGGGATGAAGCAACCTCAATCAAAGAGGGATTGCTGAAAGTCAGACACCAAGTTGGGGACTTGTAAGCAGTAAGTAGTATTCCTAGGAAACAGTAAGGGATTATAAAATCATTTTTCAGACTGGCTTTTAGAAGAACTAGAAAGCTTCTTACCAGATGGTAACCCAGTGAGGCTTGAAAAAAATCTTATTTTTCCCTTCTTCAATTCCCTTTCACAACTTGTATCCTCTTTCCACTGAACCAAACACACCTATGCAGGTGGGCACATCCCACTTCCTTACTGTGGGTCTTTGAACCTACATTAGCCTAGTGGGGAATGACTATCTAAAATTGGATGAGAACAGAGAATTGTTTATATTTACTGGATTTTTTTCCTATGTGAAATTTAATCTCAGAGCAAAGTGCTTAGAAGTTCAAAGATAAGTTGGTTGCTCCTTGCTCTTCACCACAACCATATTGATAATATACTACATTATAGGAACAGACAGATCTACATTCTGTCTACACAGACACAGACACACAGACACACAGACACAGACAGACAGACAGACAGACACACACACACGATGGTTAAAAAAACCCCAAAGAAAAATTGATGGAACTGGAAGATATTATGTTAAGTGAAGTAACACAGTCCCAGAAAAACAAACGACAAACGGTTTTCTTCATCTGTGGATGCTAGCGCCAATGACCTAGTTGTAAACATTCTTGCTGGGAGTGATGCATATTGGAAAGAATACCACCACCACCAACAACAGAAAAGACTGCATGAAAGAACTGACTGAAAGGGTGAATCTGGTGGTGTGGTGTGGGGAGGTTGGGAGGGGGACATGGGTCTAGATTTGATTTGTAACATAATCTTGTACAAAAATACAAAAATATTTATGTAAAACAATAAATTAGCCAGGCGTGGTGGCACACGCCCTTAATCCTAGCACTTGGGAGGCAGAGGCAGGCGGATCTTTGTGATTCAAAGCCAGCCTGGTCTACAGAGTGAGTTCCAGGACAGCTGGGGCTACAGGGAGACCCTGTCTCAAAAAGACCAAAAAAAAAAATTAATTAAATAAATTAAAAAAGAAAAACAAAAAAGCAATCCTTGCTTGTCTCTTCTTACATCTCAGAGTTGCCTAGAGCAATTTCTTGAATGCTTTTAGCTTGTTCTTCTAATAAATACATATGCCTTTAAATAACTATTATTTTTCTAAAATTTTAAATCCTGTCTCAACAGTAGCTAAGTCTACTGATATTACTTACTCTTGCACCTGCAGCTATTACCCTAGGACTGTCCTTGTCTATCATCCTGGCATTTCTTTATTGGGCATTCTGCTTCCTAGACCCTGTGGTTTTTCATTTCTTACTTCACCAGATGTTTTGAGAGAATACACCTTCTGCACACTACTAGGAAGGGGTAGTTGGGGGAGGGGAGTTGGCAGAATCTTCTTGTCTGAAAGCCAGTTATGGTGGTACACATCTGTGCTAGCATCAGGGAGGGTGACTCAGCGTGGTCATAATTCAAGACCAATCTAGACCAGTAGTAAGACTCTGTCCCTAAAAAAGAACATGCTTATCTAGAGACAAACATATCCTACCCCCAAACTTAATGTTTTTTGTTAAGTATGAAGATATGAGTTCTAAATTTAAAAGTATTACCCTTTTTGGTGGGAGGGGGAGCTAGAGAGATGGCTTAGTGGTTAAGAGCACTGGCTTCTCTTGTAGAGGACCTGGGTTTGATTCCCAACACCCACATGGTAGCTAAAAAGCATCTGTAATACCATGGGTGCACTAACACATATATGTAGGCAATACATTTGTGGTGGTTTGATTGAGAGTGTCCCCCCACAGGCTTTAAGTATTCAGACATTCTGTCTCCAGTTGGTGGCACTGTTCTTGGAGGTCTTAGAAGATGTGGCTGTGCTCAATGGACTCTAATTCCCTGGAACCATCAATTGTAAGCTCAAATAAACTCTTCCTTTTATAAGTTCCCTTGCTCATAGTGGTTTTATCATAGCAACAGAAAAGTGACTAATACAGTTATTTGGTACCAGAGAGTGGGCTGTTGGCTGTGAAGAGCCTGACCATGCGGATGTTTAGAGAAATGTGGAAGACTTTGGAACTTTGGGCTAGAAAAGCTTAAGGGGCCATTCTAGTAGAAGCCTGGAAGAAAGCATTGTTGCAAAAAAATGTAGTTCCAGAGGAAATAAAGACTTAGGCAGCAACTGGGATATTTTGATAAAGAGTCTGGCAGCAGTTTGCCCACAGCCCAAATGCTTGCCTGATGCTAAGTTGAAAAGCAATGGACTAATGTCTTTGGCGAAGGATATTTCAAGACAGCCTAATGTAGAAATGGTGGCGTGGCTCTTAATGGTGAATATTGTACAGATCTACAGTGAAGAAGAGCAGATGGGGCAGAAAGAAATGCAGAATATACGGTTTGGATCTGAAAACTGCACTAGGAAGATTAAAGGTGGGGCCAAGGCATGTGAAGGAGAGGTTCCTTTTGATAAGGAAATTAAAGTGATCAAGGAGAGGCCTAGCTATTCACAAGTAAACAATGGAAAAAGTGAGATTAAAGTGATTAAGGAGGGGCCTCAAGATTTACAAGTAAACAACAGAAACAGTACTTTCAGGGCAAGACCACACCCAGCTAATCCTCCAACTTTTGAAAGAAAAACACTGAAAGGATTTTCTGCTCCAACAAGTCCAGGGCAGAGAAAAATTGCAAATGTGGTTGAAATAGGCCAGGGTCAATCTCAAACTTGCAGCCAAACTCAGCAGTTTCATTCACATGGTGCTAGCTATAGAGGCATGAAGTTTGCAAGAGTGAAGGGGTCATCAGTTCTTCCTCCATGGTTTCAGAGAGCTGCAGAGGCCAGGCAGAGTGCAGCAGGGGCATCCCTGAATAAAGTAGGCCCTGATAGGCCACTGTATGAAGCTGTGAATGTGAAGTCTGGTTGGCAGTGGAGACCCCAAGAAGACATTCGAGATACCAGAGCTGTGAGATATTTGCCAAGGAGAGCTGCATACACGGAGTGGTACCAGCCTAAGAAAGAGATGTATGTTGCAAGCAAAGCTGGAAGAGCTGAGCCATCTAAGCCCTTTGGAAGTAAAGTCCCAGAAGTTGCACATGGAGCTACTGGACTTGGTGTTTGCCCTGCTGGTTTTTGGTCTTGTTTTGGTCCAGTATTTCCTCACTACGCCTCTATTCCTCCCTATTGGAATGGGAATGTGTATTCAGTTCCACTGTATGTTGGGAGTATGTAACTTGCCTTTCGATTTTACAGGAGCTTACAGTTAAGAGATCGGCCTGTGTCTCAGAAGAGATTTTGGACTATAGACTTTTGAATAGAATTGAGACTGGCAAAGACTATGGGGACTTTTAAGGTTGGACTAAATGCATTTTGCATTTTATATGGTCAGGAGCCTATGGGGGCCAGGGAGTGGAATGTGGTGGTTTGAATGAGAGTGTCCCCCCATAGGCTTTAAGTATTCAGACATTTTGTCTTCAGTTTGTGGCATTGTTCTTGGAGGTCTTAGAATGTGTGGCCGTTCTGGAGGAAGTATGTTGTTGGGGGCGGACTTAGTGAGTTTAACAAGCCTTGCAGTCTCCTGTCTCTCTCTCTCTCTCTCTGCTTCCTGTGCTCATTGCAAGATGTGAACCTCAGCTTGCTGCTCCAGCTCCAGCCTCCATGCCTCCCACCACAATGGACTCTAATTCCCTGGAACCGTCAATCATAAGCTCAAATAAACTCTTCCTTTTATAAGTTCCCTTGCTCATGGTGGTTTTATCACAGCAACAGAAAAGTGACTAATACAACATTCATATGCATAAAATAAAAATAATAAAATATTTTTAAAGTATTATCCCTTTAAATCTTAAAAGTATCTTTTAGGTTTTTCTCATTCAGAGTCAGAAAAAAATTATATACTCTCTCCATTGGTCTTCAAAAAGTGCTTAAAGTCATATAGCCAGAGCAATCAGGGAAGAGAAACAAATGGCAGTGACTCAAATCTGAAAGGAGGAAATCAAGTCATCCCCATCTGTAGGTGATAGGACCCTGCATTTAAAAGACCCCAAAGATGGTGCACAAAACTCTTGGGTCTCATAAATACTTTCACCAAAAAGTAGAATGCAAAACCAACATACAAAATCAGTAGCTTCTCTATACATTAACAAAACAAGGTGTTTTTAAATCAAGTTAGGAAATGAATCCCATTAATAATAGCTTCAAAGAAAATGCCCAGGCATAAACTTAGGGTGAAGATCTCTTTGATGAAAACTATAAGGCACTGAAGAAATAAACTGCAGAAGACTTTAGAAGGTAGAAAGAATTTCCCCATTCTTGGATCAGCAGAATGACTACTATTAAAATGGCCATAATACAAAAAACTATATGCAAATTCTGTCCAATCTCAATTAAAATTCCAATGACATTCTTCACAGAATTATAAAACAACAATCTTCAAATTCATTTGGAAGCACAAAAAGACCCAGAATACCCCCAAGAAATGCTGAGCACAAAGACACAATGCTGGAGGTATCACAAACTACTACAGAGCCACAGTATAATGAAAAACAACATGGTACAAGCACAAAGACGGTCATACAGACTTGACTGCCATAGGATATGTGCTGTATAGCTTTAGTGTCAACTTGACACACTTGGGTTGAGGGAGCCTCAATTGGGGAATTGGCTCCATTGGATTGGCCTGTGGCCACATCTGTGGAGTATTGTCTTGATGGTCGAGCAGTGGGGGAGGGCCCAGCCCACAAGAGTGGTGCCACCCTGGGCAGGTTGTTGTGTACTATATAAGAAGGCGGGCTGGGCATGAGCCAGGTGAGCAAGCCAGTGGAGAGCAAGCCAGTGAACAACACTCCTCCATGGCCTGTGCTTCAGCTCCTGCCTCCAGATTCCTGCCCTGAGTTCCTGCCTTGGGCTCCCTAAGTGATGAACTGTGACCCAGGAGATGTAAGCTGAATAAACCCTTTCCTCCCCAAGTTGGTGTCGGTCAGAGTGTTTTGTCACAGCAATGGAAGACAAACTAGAACAGAAATTGGTACCAGAAGAGTGGGGTATTGCTGTGACAGACCTGACCTTGGTGTTTTGGGGAAGGATTGTGGAGGCGTTTGGAACTTTGGGCTGGGAAGATCATTGAATGCCTAAAGATTGTTGCTGTGGAGCTTGGAGCAGTTTTGCTGAAGGAGTTGTAGAAGATGGAGGCCTGGCTTGTGAAGTTTCTAGTTTCAAAGGAGAGCAGAGATCATCAGGACTGTGTAATCTGTGGGTTCTGGTCAGCTGGGGCTGTGGAGAATCAGCTGTAAGTAACAAGAGACCAGAACCTGAAGTGAAACTTTTGTGGTACTGGGGCAATTGATGCTGGTTAGCTGGGGCTGAAAAATCAGCTGTAAGTAACAAGAGACCAGCATCACTGAGGTGAAATCTTCTGGGGAGAATATCTTCAAGGTCAGCACACAGAAGCTGTGACCCAGAAAGGGCCTGAGCCTCCATCTCGAGCCAGAAGCCGGACTTGGTAACGTGTAAGAGTCTCCTATATGGTTCCGGTGTTGAAATTTGAGGGGGTCACAGAGAGCAGCCGAGGCTTGGCACTGTGAGAGGTCAGGAAAGACCATTGGTGGAAGTGCACCTCGGTTGCTGTGAAGACCCCAGGATTGCAGGGGTCATGGAGAGAAGCTGAGGCTTTGCACCAGGAGAGGTCAGAAGAGACCATTGGTGAAGGTGCTGCCTCAGTTTCAGTAGCGACCCCAGCTTTTTGGANTGGGATGGGAGAAGGTGTGGACTCCAGCAGGGATGGGAGAAGGTGTGGACTCTGGGATGGGAGAAGGTGTGGACTCCAGCAGGGATGGGAGAAGGTGTGGACTCTGGGATGGGAGAAGGTGTGGACTCCGGCAGGGATGGGAGAGAGAAGGTGTGGACTCCAGCAGGGATGGGAGAAGGTGTGGACTCTAGCAGGGATGGGAGAAGGTGTGGACTTCGGGGGAGGGGGGTGTTCCAAGGGAGAAGTGGGTATAATGGTGATTAACACTGACTGAAAAATTATGAATGGAACACATAACAATTCAATAAAAAAAGCTTTCACAAAGTGAAAGAAACTATTAATAAAGTGAAGAGATAGCCTATGGAATAGAAGTAAATTCTTACCAAATTCATCTGCTGTGCAGCTACTATTTAAAATACAAAAAGAAGAGACCCACAGACACAGCTCAGTAACAGACCACGAACCTAAAAAATCTAGAACCAATGCAAAGCAAAAACAAAAGGAGCAAACATCCAAATAGCAAATAGACAATGGAAAGAAACATTAAATACATGGAAAAAATTCTGTCGCTAGCTGTCGGAGAAATATAATTTAAACTGCATCAAGATTCCATCTTACCCCAATCAGAATGGTTACTATCCAGAAAACAAGACAAATGTTGACAAGGATGTGGGGCAAAAGAAATGTTCGTATCCCACTAGTGGCAAAGCCAGCCACTACGGGACTTAACATGGCAATCCCTCAAAAAATTAACAACAGAATTTCGATATGATCCTGTCATACCACTTCGGGGTATATACCTGAAAGAGTCCAAGTCAGCTTCCTGTATAGAGCTCTGCACACCCATATTTATTGCTGGGCAAGACACAGAAAGCAAATTACAGAATCAGTCTAGGTGGCCTTCAACTACTGAAAAGATAAAGTGTGATGTGTGTGCATCACCTGTCATATGTAGGTAAACTGCGTCATAAGCAGGAACGATGGCATTTGCAGGTGAATGGATGATCTGGAAATTATTATATTAAGTCACACAAGTCTTTCCCACAAGGCCAAGCACTACATTTTCCCCCATAATAAAGAGTACAGGAAGGTATGAGAAGGACTTCTGTGGGAAAGTGGGAAATAGGAAGGAGGACGTGATAAGACAGAGCAACAGAGAAAATGACTGCAGTGTTTGCACGCATGGAGCTGTCACAGTGAATCCTTTGTAAATTACCAGACACGAAGTAAAACACGACAAAGACTTTCAGGAAAAGTATTTTAAAATCAGGGTTGGGGATGACCCAGCAGTTCAGAGCACTGGCTGCTCTTGCAGAGGACCTGGGTTCGGTTCCCGCCATTCACATGGCAGCTAACAACTGTCCTTAACTTGAGTTCCAAGGGGTCCAATGCTCTCTTCCATCCTCCTGATTTGGAGGTTGCTTATTGTTATTTTTTTTAATTAGTTTTTATTGATGCTTTGTGCATTTCATACATTTTTCCAATTCAGTTCAGGCTTATTTCCCTTTCCC